>JASSUY010010392.1:0-50426 GCA_032466535.1 Forpus xanthops
CTTCAAAGGAGATGGCTAGAGGAAAGAAAGACAAGACAAAGCCTTAAGCTGCAAATAATAAAATATCTAAAAAAAAAAAAAAAAACAACAACAAAAAAACCCTTGCTTTTTACATCTGAAACAACCATTAAAAAAACCCAAACAACATTTCCACTTGCACATGTATTAGAACAGATTATTAACTGCTCCTGGGTTATTTCAGGGCAGGAAAGGAAGCTAACTGCCTCATGGGCCAGTTCCTGATACAGCTAATCAAAATCTCTTTAAAATTTCCCTTCCTCCTCTACTATACAGCCCTGGCAAGGTGACGTTCCCAGGAATCATGCTGCTGCCAGCAGTGCTGGGGATGCGGTAACGCTGAGGACCAGGCACCACAGACAGCACTGGCAGCTGGCAAGAGCTGCTGCAGCTTCAAACTTGGCCTCTCTGGGAAAAGCCCATCCCTGGCATGATCAGTGCAGAGAGCACAGCTTGAGTATAGCTCGAAAGAAACCATGTATCTTAATTACTTGCCGAAGAGCTTTGCTGAATCAGGGTCTCCTGGGTGCCAAATTACGCAGCATATACAAAGCTAACGCATGCTCTGGCTCTGGCTTTGGCCAGCAAACCCCTGCACCAGCCTCCCACCGACCCTCCACTGCCTCCCCATTGCAGGACTCAAGTCCACAGGCACACACACGGGCACATCACAGAGGGAAACACAGAGAGGTAAGTAAATACTTAGCAGAAAGCAACCTACAGAAGAGCTTGATTGGCCCGTCTTACCAGGAAGCAGAAAGAACAGAGAAAAAAATGTTAGCAATGGTCAGAAAAGCAAATCTGTTCTTTCACTGACTCCCCTCTGACCCAGACGAAGTTCCTGCCCTGGTTTCTGTCAACGCTCCTTTCTGCACAGCCATTGGACCAACACAAGGCACTTCCCATCTCCTTTCTCCTAACCCACTGAAGAACCTGGCTTTGGGCATCTCACTCAAGCACTTAAGCGAGAAGCTCTTGCCTTCAGAGCTTGCCAGTTGCCACTGGTGCAGCTCACAGGAGACACGCAGAAGCAGGGCTTGCTCCAGTGCTCCTATCCCCAACTAATTCCACAAGGATGTGGGGCTAAACCTTGACATCTGGGCACCTGGTGGCACAACCCCTGCTGTATGCAGTAGCTCCTGTGCCCCCAGCAGCTGAGCCCCAAGCTCCACCATGGCCACATCCAAGCACTTCCTGTCGCTGTGCACTGCATGCCAAACAACCACAGCCTGCTCTGCCAAACCCACCATGGAGGGTCAGCCTGCAACCACAGCTGTGTTGCGCCTTCTGTGCTTTTTCTTTTTTGTAATACACTCTGGGACCCTAGAGTAAATTTAAAGGCTGGAATCATAGAATCATAGAATAGTTAGGGTTGGAAAGGACCTTAAGATAATCCAGTTCCAACCTCCCTGCCATGTGCAGGGACACCTCCCACTAAACCATGCCACCCAAAGGCTCTGTCCAACCTGGCCTTGAACAGTGACAGTAATGGAGCATTCACAACTTCCCTGGGCAACCCATTCCAGTGCCTCACCACCCTTACAGGAAAGAATTTCTTCCTCAGATCCAATCTAAACTTCTCCTGTTTAAGTCTGAACCCGTTACCCCTTGTCCTTTCACTACAGCCCTCATGAATCAGAAAAAAAAACACCCTATTAACCAGAGCTACTCAGTTTCGCTTTCTGGGCTCAGTGACATGCTCTTGAGAAGGGGAGCGGTGTGACGCCACTCAGCAGTCACTTACTGCCTGAGATGGTTGGCAGATGTCAGAGTGCATAAAGACATGATCGAAGATGGTCAAGTAAATTCTTTCTTCCTTTCAAAAAAATTACCATTTGCTTGCACAGATATTTCTTCACAAAATTCTTAGAAGAAATCAAAACCATGAAGCTTTGTGTTTCTTTCAAAACCATATTTTGTTTCCTTAAAGCCAAAAATGATCATGTTTGAAAAATATTTTTGGCAATAGCTTTATTTTCACTGAAGAAGACATCTCTTCAGGACGAAACCAAAACTGCCTGCTTGATAACTGCTCTTTCCTTTTATAAATCCTTGCCACTGTAATACCAGCAAGAGATAACAGGTGACTAAGTCCCACTTTGGCACCCTATCCACTCTAGCTGATGTGCCCTGACCTTGCCTTTGCTTATTTTGCCAGTGACCTCCAGCATACCAGGAAGATGGATGGGTGTTTTACCTGCAAGCCCTGAGTTGAACACCACGGTGGGAGATGCTGTCCCGGGCAGGGGGGGTGCTGATGGAGGGGGTGGTGGAGGCAGTGGAGCTGCAGGAGCTGTCTCCAAAGCTGGACCTGGGAGAGGAGGTGGTGGTGGTGGTGGAGGCGGCGGTGGAGGTGGTGGTGGAGGTGGCATCAGCACTGTCATTGGACCATTTTGCACTACAAGATCAAGGAAAAATTAGGTATTTCAATGAACATAGACTGAAATAGTACAAGCATGCTCAGAAAAAGTTACAACATTCACATTAGCCCCCTATACCTCTCCTCTCCTTCACCAGACTGGGCCAGGCATTAGTGGACCCCTCCCCAAAGTACTTTAGTGCATTAACTTGGGAGGAAACTATCCTAATGAAAGAAACCAGTATTTTTTAATATTGACTGTAGGGCTCAGAAATGCTTCAAACATGGGAGCCACTCATAGAGTGAGAGTGCAAACACAGCTGGGGACCTCAACATCCTCAGTTGCTGGAAGGTGCCATGACCTGCAGACTCATTCCAACTGAAGGGGGTTTTATCAGCGTCTGCGACTGCCCCCAGCACAACAAACTCAACCTTCAGCTCCCAACCAGCCCACATCTCAGGGACAAAACGCTTCTTACCTGCCTCAGATGCAGTTGCTAAGGTGGGTAACGGTGGTGGAGGTGGTGGCAATGGTACTGAAGATGTAGCTCCAGCAATTGGTGCAACACATGTTCCAGACCCAGCCTCTGACCCTGCTGGCACCATCCCAGATGCCAGAGCAACAGGAAGGATAGAGATGTCACCATCACCTTTCTTTTGGATCTTAATGGTTCCCTGCTTCTCCAGTTCATGGATCTTTTTCTCCAATGTTGACTGTCGCTGGATAGCTTCTTCTTTTTCTTTCACCATTTTTCTCAAGGTATGTACCTGGGTATTTGCATCTTTGTAGATTTCCTGGGAATGCCACAGAAACAAAGAATTTGCACTTGTATTCACAGAACAGAATACCAATGTCAGAAACAGAAGAATTGCCTGATGGTCACTGCGCCAGGCTGTATCTAACACTGAACCCTGACGCAAAGCATGTCTTCAATGGTGAGGAAGAATTCATTTTGTGTTTTTCCCAAGGCAGCAGGCAAGGCTGTGTACAATACTGAGTCCTGGGAAAAAATCTCACCCGTGGGCATCAACACCTGGGGGTGCAGAATTTCTCATTGTTTTTTCACAATATCTCCCATTTCTTATGCTAGTCTTGAATATGCAGTGTAGGTAAACTCTCAGTTTTAACTTCAGCAGACTATCTGCCACCTTGTTGGTTGTTCTACCTATAAGCAGATGTTGGCCCATACAAGGAAGCAGGAACAGAGCTCCTGATCTAGAGAGGAGACCGTGCACACAAAAACCCAGGACAGATCCTCTGAAGGAATCCTAGAAGCAGCCACCCTTTCAAATGACATTTAGGCTGAAGCTAGTTAATATTATCTCAGTATTTTTGTTACTAAGTTTGTACACCAAGAAGTAATGAGTCTGGATTGTTCACAGAAAGCTGGCTGTGCTTGACAGCACAGACACAGGGCACTTGCTCCTGTCCTGTAGCTGCACAGCCCAAGAAAGACTTCAGGTCTAGCTCAAATGCCCCTCCGCAGCCAAACACACATGCAAAGCTCCAAATAGCAATGTTATAGAACAGAGCAATAGGATGTGGAATGGGTTGCCCAGGGAACTTATGAATGCTCCATTGCTGGCGGTGTTCAAGGCCGGGTTGGACATAGCCTTGGGTGGCATGGTTTAGTGTGAGGTGTCCCTGCCCATAGCAGGGGGGCTGGAATTAGATGGTCTTAAGGTCCTTTCCAACCTAAGTATTCTATGATTTTATGATGTACCACATTCACTGATGTGCTGGCACACTCAAAAAGCTTTTACACCCATCTTTGAATGTATGCACAAGTAACTGTACTTGAAATCTGTCCTAGGTTCATAATTAGGAACCTTCCAGAGGTCACTTGTGCCAGAACCGTTACCTCCCATACACCAAGTGCTAAGAAGATTGCTCTCCTGAAGCATGGCATCCAGACAGAGCTTTCCCACCACACTTACCCGAATCACATCCAGTTCTTTGTTTCTCTGCATAAGCTGTTTTTCCAGTTCCACAATCTTTGCCATAGCTTCATTCTCTGTATCTTGGAGTTTTTCCGATAACTATAATTCAAACCAAGAAATTATATAAGTGGGTAACAGTAGTTTTCTCAAAATGTCAGGAACACTTGGAGCAGGGGTACATGGTAAATTATTGATCTTCCACCAAATCCTGAAGTTTTTCTTTGGAAAGAGATAGGGGTTCTGCATGTGATCAGAGGGCACTGAGCGTCCTGCTGAAGGTTCTTCTGATGAAGAACGCTATCCTTCACCTATTACCAGCAAGTAACCTGGCTGGAATGTAGCTATGAAATTGTCCAGGCTAAGAAAGCCTATTCTACAATAAAGCACTTAAAATGCAATTATTTTCATACACAAAGTCTGATCTGAAACCCCAAAACCCCACAGAATACCACAATGGCACTGTTGCAAAACGAATAGATGCTGAAATGGCGGAATGTGCAAATATAACCTCTCACAAAGAGGTTAATTTATTTATGAATGAGTTTATTTTCTTGTTTACTTCCACTGTCTTCTGATTCATTTTTATTTTCTGCCAGTCCCATAACCCTGAGACCAGAAAGTCTCAGAGTTCTTGTAAGCTTTTCCATCACCACCATTACCACATTTCCTCAGGTGGGGCTGCAGTGGTGAGGTGGCATCGGTTGCTGTGGTTTTGAAATAAAACCTCTATAATTCTATTATTAGTTTTTCTGTCAACACATGACAGAAAATAATGTCCACGGTCCTGTGATAAGGCTAGTTTATGTAACTAGATCAGAAAAAAGCCCTTAAAAATTTGCCACCAGAGTAAGCCAGTAAGTTTCTGAAGAGCAAGAAATAGATCTATGAAGCAAACAGTGTCATTTCTACTGAATTATCTCTCACAGAGAGGCACTTCAAAGGGGTAAATGCTGCACAGCAAGTTATTTTAAGAACATTTATTCTAAGTGATGGCAATATAGGAATTGTAAGAGAATGATAAACTGTTCATGATTTTTTAACTTATGGAAAACCATTCTGACTTTAAAAAAGCCAAGCTATGTTATCTGGACTACAGTAATTGACAGAAAAGCCATGAGCAAACAATGAATAGAGCAAGCACTAATATCTCTTTTTCAGTTCCTTCCCACTTAAGCCCACTAGCATGTTTTAAGACACTGACGGGGGACGGGTTATCTGCTCTATTTACCAGTACTGCATGACTGATGAATTTGCAATTTCTATGTAAATTAGCTTCCCCAGCTTATGAGAAAACCTTGCACAGAGGCTCCGTGCGCCACGTGACTCCATCTGGAACTGCAACCAAACTGAAGCTGAAGTCTCTGAAACTGCAAACCTGCTGCACCAGGGCCTTTGGGGACCTCTGCTCAGCTGGCCTCCAGGCACAGGGAGTCATCACCTCCCAGCTCACAGCAGCTTTTGGGGATAAACTGGATGATGCTACTGAGGTGTGCAAGCACTGCAGCTGTGTCCACCTCAGCAGTCACACAAGCAGACACTGCACAGCACAGGCCAAACTATCCCTTGATGTACACAGAAATGCTGCGTCAAGCCCTACATTAACATGGCAATGCCACCCCTTTGTAAGAAGTTACGAGTTGCATCAGATAGGAGAGTAAATAAAATGACAGAATAAGACATTTTCTCATCAGGTCAATAAACAGTGTGTGAACAAGTCTTTGCAGCAAGTGGAGCACACTGAAAACTAAACACACAGAATATGAGGTTCAAAATACAGCCTGAAAGCACCCAGGAAGTTTATCTGCCTGACATCTTCCAGATTCCTTCATTTGCCAAACACCTGATTATATTCCCTCAGTGCAGAAACACAGTAGACCTAAGACTTTTTCTAAGTCAACCTCACCCCAAAGGCTGTAGCCCTGCTGCATCTGTGCTTCCACCTCCCAAACCAGGCCATAGCAAAGCCCATGTGCAGAGCAGGCTCTGAACTACTTCAGAGGCAAAGGTGACAAAGTGTGGTACTAACATGGGAAATGTTTTCTTCCAGTTCTTCAACTCTTTCCAGGGCTGCATTCTTGGTTTCAGCATCCTCCAGTAAAGCTCCTACATCAAAAACGTTATCCAGGTAAGCCTGAATTTGCACCTGCAGTTTGTCACTCTCCGTGTGTTTCAGTTTCTGCAAATCCAAGAAGACAAGAGCGTCACTCAGCACTGGCAGCCATTCGCACCAAGAAGGACGCAGACGGCAAATAGGGTGGGGAGAGCAGTGGGAGCTCAGGCCACTTCCATCATCCAGGACACCACTTCACAATCTAATGTTAGCTGGGGTCATAAATAATAAAGTCATTTTTTTAAGACCAAAAATCCAGACCTTACAAACAAAGCTAAGCAGTATTTTATCTTGTGTTACTACAGAGGATGTTACTGCTTTCATTTGCACTTGCTCATTGACTGTGACAAGCTCTGAATGCCACATTCCAGTTCTGGGACAGTGCGAGGCCAGGGAGGCACACATGCAGTCAGTGGGGCTGGACCTGCTGCTGCTCATGGTGGTTAAGAGCTCAGTGGCCAGTAGGCACAGGTGAGGCCTGTGTCTAGGTTCAAAGCAGCCATGTGGCCTGGAGCAAATCCTCTGCTCTCACCAACCTTGTGTTGGAGTTTGCTGTGTTCAAAGTGATCGTGCTTTATCTCCAAAGATAACACCAGAGCAGATTTTTAAATGCTCTGTCTGTTCCCAATGAACTGCAGGGTTTGTGCCAACCTGGGTCCCCAAACAGACCTGTGTTCAGTCTTGCAGACAGCAGAAAACCTCTCCTGGTTTTCTTTCTGCTGAGCAGAAGTCAACAGGGACAAATCAATCCCTTGTCAACGTAAGTACCATGTTCATGTGCACTCCCAAGGGCAGGAACAGGGAGAGAAAGAAAAATACAAGAATGGAAAATATAAAAGCAGCTTTCTTCTGAAAGACAGCATTTCCCTGAGGACATGAGAAAAAACCTGGCTGTCAAGAGAAAACTCAAAGATTTTTTCATGCCGAGATGGAGGGTGCCCTGGCAGTACCCAAGCTGGGATCAACATGAGGCCTGTAGCTCACAGCTGGAGGTCAGGGACGTGGCATGGGTGAGGACAACTGTGGTTCATCCTCCCTTTGTTATAAGGCAAAACTAAAAATTTAGCTCCCAGTCTGTAATTGCAGATCACTGCAGCTGATTTTTCTTCTTCACGGATGGCTTCAGGTCACAGCCTCCAGTCAGCAGCCAAGGCATGGCATTTTTAGCAGAAACCATGTGACAACTGTGCTCTGCTCTCCCAAAACTCCTGGGTGAGGGCTTTAAGGAGGTATAAGGCTAGGCTGGGCAGCGACAGAGATGAGGGATGTGGTGTGGACCCACCATGGCTGTAGGTGGGCCTGGCTCACATGTGTTCAGCCTTGGGGAAGAGATCTATGCTGCAAGTCAGTGGAGACCCAGATCATACTCACATCCAAGTACTCATCCAGGCCAAGCTTTGTAAATTCATACTGCAGGTGGACTCTGAAGTTCATGTCCTCCACTGAGTGGACAACGATGTTGATGAACTGCATGCAGGCCACCTGTAAGGAAAAATGCTGCATGTGAGGGGAGGCGTCAGAGGGTCAGACACAACAAACGACCACATTTCCTTGTAGTTATTACAAGGGGAAACTGTGATCTGCTGTTCTGCAGGTCTTTTCTAAGTTGGTGCTGGACTTGGGCTTAAAGAGCATTCATCTGCTGTGATAAAGGGAAACACAGGTTCCAGAAATTAGTCATGTTTGCAGTCTACCTTTTCTGCATGCCAGTGAACAGAAATTATTTCCATGCCAGCTTGCATAGCCAGACATCCTAAAAGCACACAAGCTATTTAACAAAATAATGCCATTTCTACTACAGCCTGTAAAAGTGAGATAAATTTTGCAACTGGAATCCCTGGTTTAGGAAATGGGACTTTCACAAAAGGCACTTTGTTGTTTGCAAAATGCATATTTCCAAAGCTGTGGTTTGGTAACTGAACCAGATCATAGGAGTTGGCATCCAAACAAGTCCCAAACAAAGTGAAGGAAAGGAAAAGAATGAAGAGGGTTGCCAGTGGTACAAGCAGTGAGGGAAACCTCCTGCACAGCAGCAGGAATCGGGCTACAAATCCCAAAAGGTTTGCCCTTTACTTCAATGTAAGGCACAGCCAAATCCTGCTCTGCACAAGTTTCCCCAGCCCTCTTTCAGCTCACAGATCATCATGTCAATGACCCTCTGAGTTGCTTTAAGAGAGGGTTTGCCTGGTCCTTCCTGGGCTTCTCAAGGGCGTAACCCTACCCTGCTAACAACATTGCAACAGGGGTTGTAACCAGCTTTTCAATATCTACTGAGATACCTCCCAGATTTACAGAATAAACCTGAGAAGTTAAAATAGAAGCAACCTGATTTTACCTGCAGGAAGAGTCTCCAGGAGATTCCACATCTCAGGATCATTTTTTGGGAAGATCGAACCAAAGGCCACTCACTGGATCACCAGTTTGATACAGGAAATTGGCCAGCTTTCTGTGATCTCTTGCAGGGGCCAGAGGATAAACTCATAGGCAGGCATCTGCTGTACTGGGGCCTTTTACTGCAAGTCTAGCCAGGATGCCCAGAGCTGCTCCTTCCAGCCAGAGGTCTCAGCAGCTGCTGAGCTGCTACAGAAACTCTCTCAGCCAAACTGTCCAGTACCACCCAGCTTTGGAGGAACTGGGACCATAAGGACCCAACAAAGGTCAGTCAGAATCTTCCAGTTATACCTTCCCATGTAGAACTGACTAACTTTAACCATTCTGCTTCCAAAAGGACTTCAACCCTAGATAATGAAAAGCTGCAAGACTCATGACACAGATAACCCCAAAGAAGAGAGGAAGAAAGAAGAGTCTGGAGACTCACTGTGGAATCCCATCCCCACTCCTCAGTGTGCATGCATTCCTTGAATGAACAATCCAGTCCATGCAGTTGGAAACTCAGCTTCAGGTTTCAAGTCTTTGCAAGATCCTGTGGTGAACTCTGTTTCCTCCCAGTGCTGGTACTGGCCTTTGCCAGCTGAGCCTTGCTGTCCTGTCATATCACCCAGAGCCAAATTCCTCTGTTTCAAAAGTGCTTTTGTTATACTTGTTTTGGCTCTCACAATGTTAGGGCCAAATTCTCATTTCCCTTCTCAGATCCTTACATACACAACTAAGGAATGTATCAAGTCAAAGAAAACTAATCTAAGAAAGTTGCTTTTAAAATGAAGTAAGTCAATGTCAATAACAGGAACCTTCTCTAGAATACTTTTGCCTTTTTGCTGCTCTTCCCTCCCTCTCAATCCATGCAATTAACCACAGCCCCCTCAGTTTCCCAGACAGCTCTCGCCTTCCCCATCTAGGGCAGCGTGAAAGCCAGGTCCTGACAGAACAGGTCTTTGTTTATGTTCAGCCACTGCAACTCCTTGAATTACTTGAACTTTAACTTAACATCTGGGAGCCTGAGCTCCAAAACCCAGTTTATCCTGACCTGCATAGAGGCACAATGCCTGCTCTGGGCACAGCTAGTGCCAGGGCCTGCAGTGCTCCCTTTGTGCCCCTGAAGTGCACCCGCTGGCTAGCGCTTGCCGAGCACAGCATGTGGAGCTCGTTAGGGCCAGATGGTGACAAGAACAAGAGGATCTGCCAAACTGCTTATCATGAGCGCTCTCTTCTAGCTTTAGGCTTGTCACAGAGTCAAGCCCATAGCTGGTGGAAGCAGCCCAAAGATGTAGATTTTGTTAGTATTTGGGCAAGACCTAAAAATCCGTATTTATTCTTTTTCAAGCAAATTTCATTGCTATCTTCAACCTATGGCCTGAGAGAACCAGGGATTTTCTTACATGCTGTCTGGATGTTGACTATTCACAGGTTTGTACAGACACTCACTCACATGCATATTGCCTAGTATATCCTTACAATACTTTAATTAGTATCTTAAATAACAGTGAGGGATTATTTTATTTTTAAAAAGGCTCACAGCAAAGTGGCTGGCTGCAGGCTGCTACCATTCTCGTGCTTCCAGGCTGCTTCAAGCTGTGCTATTCTCCCACTCCCCAAATATGATTACCCCTCCCTGTGAGCATGGGAGACATGACTAAGAGTGGATGTTGAGGACTGACGAATCTTTCTGCTACATTACAGACTAAACTGTATGTATATCTGGGAATACTTAATGTATACTGTGACTACCAACATGTCCTTACTGGGACTGGAGTAACAAGGAACAAAACCAACCGTAATGTGTCAGAGTTACCGAGAGCAGCTTGCTAACTTGAGTAAAATCGCAAGGATCACTAACTTTTTTTTTTCAATAGAAGAAAGAGACCATTCTATCTTGCTCACACCACTTTCTTTTTATTCTGTTGTCCCCTCAAGTGTGTAAGCCTGCCCTGGCCATCAGGGCTGCAAGCCACTGACACTAGAGTATATGAAGCCTGCAGGAAGCCGTACACTGGATGCTTTAACACCTAATTTCTGGCAGAAGGAGGTCTTTAACACAAAGCTTAGCAGTAAACCAGGATGAAGTGTCACAGATGTTTAACAGAGGCTTCCGGGTGGAAAGCCCTCCTGCTCTGCTTTCACCTCAGAAGAGGACCACATCAAATCTGAAGCACAGAGCATGAGCAGCATAAGGGAGGCTGCATGGACTATGCTAGCATTTGTTTTCTAATTAAGAAAAGGACTTAAATTTCTCACACTTGTGATACGATCACTCACTTGCCTTAGACTTTAAAAAAATGGATACAGAAGTATTTTTGATACCAGACACATAAGCAGCTGGCTCATCCTCACTGTCACGACCTCTGCCTTTCACACGATGCCAACATGCAAGCTGGCGCTGGTGTTTGTGGGTGCCAGCCAGAGCTTCCTCTCTTGCTGTTCCCTCTTGTGCTCCAGGGGAAGTGGATTTCATGAATGGTCATGCATATGCACACTGAGGAACTAAAAGTGGTGCAAACTAATGCTATATTTATCAGCAGATAAGAACAGACAGCAGCTGCAGTGAGTCTCTCCCACACTTCCCTGTCTGTGACTCTGAAGATGTTGGCACACAGACAGAATACATATCTTGATATTGCAGAAGCTGCTGCTTTGCACAGAGAAATAGCACACACAACCAAGAGGCCGCTCTCCTCTTACCTTTGGTATGGTACAAGGCATTTCTTGAAGATAACTAAATTGAACAGAAGCTAAAAATGAAACGTACATTATATAGGTTGGAATATAAAAACATTTTAGAGTTTTAGTTTTAGGCTAAGGACAAGAAGACAGATACATCTTTGCCTATGACAGCAGGACCAGACATAGTAAACACTGAAACCAAAGTTTTCTTGTGATAAATAGCACTCACCATGAAGTCTATATTGTTGTCTTCATTTCGGAAGTGCTCCATCAGCTTCTCAAAGCGCTGTTTCTCTCCACACACCTACAAAAGAATCACCATGTGTGCTGTTAAACTACAGCTTGCAAGAGAGAGCATGGAAAACGTTTAAAAATTGAACATTACCTCCTTACTCAAAATCTGCCTAACAGGTCCGGTACAATTATAAATCTTTGTATCTCTTTTTCCCTACAAAATTTCATTATACTCACTGATGGTACAAACATAAGCAACAGAGTTGCACTAGGCCATGTCACAGGAAGACCTGGCCTCTCTCACACTTCAGAACTGGATTTCCACTGTAATATAATTTAAGAAGATGACAAAATTACTGGGAGGAAAACCAGAAAATTTTCACCAGCTACACAGAGAGTGAAGTACATCATCGCAACTATCAGCTGGTCAGAATTACAGAGCTGTAATACAGGGGTGCTAGCAGAAAACACAAGCAATTTGAGGGAGAAATAAGATCTAAGATAAAGCAGGGTATTGTTAAATCTTACTACTTTCCAGTAGCTTCTCTGGCTCAGTCTTACTATTCTCAGCACACAAATGACCTAGAGTAATCTACATCAAAATCACAAGATATTCAGTAAGAAGAAAGCTGAAAGGAGCAGAGATGAACACCAGGAAGTGCACCCATTCCTCCATTCTCTCTACTTAGCAACCGCAGCTCCTCCCTCTTTGGGGCATCATTTGGGATATTTTTTCTGTCCCCAACACAAAAGGACTACTCCAAACACCTAAGCTGTAGGTCTAGGAGCCAGGGCAGGGAGCTGCCCCACACACAGCTGCCCCAGCAGGGTCAGATGGAACATGATGGGAGAAATGCAAAGTGTCTCACATATTCCCAAATTCACTGAGAGCTTCCTCATACCCTGCACCATGAGTTGACTTGTCTCAACTGCTGGATTTTCCTGTCAAACTGAGCAGTGAACTCAGAAAGAGCACAGGCATGCTCTTCTGAACAAAGTGGTAACTGCCTGGGTAGGCACACCTGTGCACTAACAGTGTTCAATGTTCCTCCCAGATTCACCCTCCTTGGGTGCCGGCTGCTTACAGAGGGACAGAAGGAGCTCTGAAAGAAGCCATTTTGCTCTCAAAGGTCCTGAAATAGAGTCATGTGGAGAACTGAGACTTCCCTTCTACGGAGGAACAAAACCCTCGGTGAGCCCAAGAGGCTCCTTCCTTCCTCAACCAGATTTCACTTGAATGTCCCAGGAGTACCGGGAGATACTGATCAGAAGCAGGGGATACAGCAGTGAGACCTCCAACCAAGGCTGTCTGGTTCGGGTTGACTGGCCTCTGAGCAGCACACCCCTCTAGACATCAGCTGCTATTTTCCTTAACCAGATCATGGCCTAGTTGTTATATGATATTCGCCTGTGGATGGTCATTAAGGATAAGACAGAACACTGGCTGCTGCTGCTTCTTTAGAAGCTGTCCTCTCTAGGGCAAGTACCAGTTCTTTGTACATATTTCTATGTTTGTGCCCTCCACAAGGAAACCAAATCCCCAACTAGGGTTTCTACCTACTCCTAAAACTTTACAAAGTATGCATTATTATTATTATTCTCGTATCACCTCCCTCTTTGTAACTATATCTATCCTATAGTTCATAAAGTTTAAGGTACTGAGCAGACCACACTGAAGTCACAGAGAGTTTAGCAGCACCTAAACTGAGCTAATCACAAGATTTGCAAAGTACTGCAAGAAATGGCTTGCTGGGTGACCTCTTGCCATGCTTCTGCTGTTACAACTGAATAAAACATACTTGTGGTATATATGATACAATTTCTGTCGTTCCTAAGTAAAATTGCCACAACTGTGTTATTATTCAGATATTTGTGGTCAGTACCTTACGTCAATGGGAATTCTGCCACTGGATCTCCACACAGAGGACAGGGACACTGGTTATGATGAACTATTTGATAACATTACCATCAATATTCATCGCCACAATCCCATAAGTTGCAACCAGTGGGCTCTGTGTGGGCTCCGCAATCCCTACTCACATAGCTTCTGCTAGGAGGGTGCTGAAGTTGCACACAAACACTTGCTGACACTGCGTTTAAATGTGTCCAGCTCAACCTTAAAGACACAATGTAGAAGAAACACAAATAACAAAGCATGCATCCTCATGAAAAAAAGAGTACACTTGCGGGTCAAGCAAATTACCATGATCTTAAACCCAAAGGACTCAGCTCTCTCTGCAGTCTATGTCATGAAAGTGGTTTTGAAGGATTAAGCACCTTTACAGGGGCTGTTCCACATGGCTCATAAAACACACATTAAGGTCTAAGATAAGAGTAAAATGGAGCCAAGACAGACCTACTCTTGGATGGTGCAAGTCTCTTTTGTATTACCTAGCCTGCAGTTGTGCAAGGGGTGAAGTATGCACAACCTGTCTCTCTGCCTAACAGAGATGGGGGCCCTGGAACATGGAAAGGATGGGGGAGTTTGGAGAGCCACTGCCATTCAGCTTCAGGTTGCAAGTCTTCAGTTTAATCTTGAGCTTTTCCTCTTTAAAGCTAGCAAAGCCTCCCTGTAGTGTCAGGAATCACCCTGCTGGGAGATCAAAGCCCAAACACTGTATGCAGACTGAAGATAGAGCAATTTCAGCAGAAACTGCAAGCAATCAAGCCAGCCCTTGCCCAGCCTTCCAGTGTGCTGTGCTTTTCAGCAGGTGGCTTAAGAGCTGGCACCACTGGTGAAGAGTCTTAGGCTCTGCAAAGCTACCAAATGTCCAAACTCAAATCCAAAGTGGCCTTGGGAAAACAGGGAAGATCATTGTGAGCTTTTTGGCATGGCTATCCTGGTTTCACAAGCATGCAGGTTAAAAGCATGCGGTGGGATGAGCATACTTAGCTCATCCAGAGCATCTCCACAACAGACACCACCAGTGCCTGTCGGCATCCCATCTGTTTCCCCTGCTCTCTGTATTCATGATCGGGAATTGTTTTGTCTTGAAGAAACTCAAGTTCATTGAACATGCAGCAATGTGACCTACTCGCACCATGAATACCCACCAAAAGTGATCCTGGCAGGGTACAGCTGGAGGCATATAGCTGCATACAGCTCTGCTGTGTCCCTGCCAGGAAACACATGCTTCCATGCAGGAGCAACACACCCTTCAGGAGGGGAAGAGACAAAACTGTAAGACCAGCCTCTGTCAGCAAGAGCCAGAAAAAAATACAATCTGGCTGTGTTTCAGGAACCTACTGGCTATGTAAGGATCAAAGGCAGCAGCTGCCCACTGATATAATTTGATTTTGGAGGCATATGCTGGGCTTGATCCAGCCCTCGCTCAAAGCAAACCCCAGCAACTATCTCCTCTTGCACCAAGAGCTGCTTAGGTGCACTTATCCTTATGTTATCATCCCAGGCCACTTTTTTTCCTACTACAGTAAATGGGATGGTATTTCAGTTAGACCAACTGCAAGTTGTACCAGCACTCTCCATACTCTCCCCTCTCCACAAAACAGTAAAAAATCAATATCACAAAAGAATAAAGTAGGTTCATCTCAACTTTGAGCTCTAAACAATATCATCTCTCTTGTACCCATTTCAGAGGAAATGATTTGAACAAAATCTTGTATTGCGGAAAGAAACATAACAATGGTGCACACAGTCACTCAACAATAAAAGCCAGAAGGACTGATTTCTGGGAAATCTAATGTAAACCATTCCACATGGATGAGGAAAGCTGACATAAACAACTACAAGGCATTTATGGCTGACTAGTTAAATCAGGGAGCAACTCAAAGTGATACAGCCCCAGCAGAGAACTGCTGATCCAGGAATGCAAGCAGCCCTGGCTAGCTGGAACACAGTAGCTGATAGCAAGAGGAAAAGCAACAACAACCTGTGGGTTTCAGTGGTTACTTGCAGCTATTTCACACTATCATCAGATGAGTCAGTGCTGGGAACATGTGCATTTCCAGAGACAGCAAACTGCCTTTCATGAAATGATATAATTTATCCTGGAAGATTAAAGAGAGCGAAACTACAGATGAAGCCTACAGCCTGAAAACTGGCCAAGATCCAGGACGAATGCTGAAATCAAATCCCACCACATAAAACCATATGTTGCCATTTATACTTGAATTAATTTCCAGGGTCTGTCATTTGAAAGCATGACTGGGACTAAGAAAGGCTGATCTTTCTTTCATTAGCATTATTCAGTGAAGAAGCAAGATTAAATGGGTTACCACAGCTATAAAAAAAACCCTTCAGTCTTTATTTACACTGTGAAAAAAACTTTTCAGGTTGCATTAAGCCCACATCATTCTAGAAGAACAACGGCTTTATAGGAAATCACCCATGAAGGGTCCTTTCTCTGGAAAGGCTTTGGGTGCTAACAAAGTAAACCCATCACAGATCTATTACGAAGGTAAAATACAATCCTGTAAGAAGGTAAAAGGAATCATTATGAAAAGTTTAGTGAAAATTATATCCATATCCACCTGGCATACAGCTCAGGTCATACAGCTCACATCCAGACCACCCAAAAGCAAAGTTCAACTATGACAATCCTCGCATTGCTCCTGCTCACATGACCACATTATTACTTTAAGATGCTCCAAAAAGGCAACGTGGACAGACAGCAAAAGACAACATGGGTATTTTGGAAAAACTTAAGATGTTTTCATGGGCAATGTCAGGCAGAAAGTGAAAATGCAGGCTGACCAAAGCATGTCCATTGTCCTCCTACCTCAGACAGCTGTCTAACAAACATGAAGCACCACCTCATCTTGCTGGAGAATGCAGCTCCTAACTAAATCTTACCACAAGCAAATACAGCACACTCAATATGGAGATGGCAGCAAACACCAGCAGTATTTAAGGCTTTGGAGCTGCGGCTTGCTGGCCAGCAGTACAGAGTGCACATTATGAGATGCAGCTGCCAGACTGCTCTCTTCTCCACATCTGGAAGACTGATGCTCCTAAGCTTGAGATGCAGTGCCCCATCCACACACAGCAACTACCTACTGCAACTGCCTTGAGGCAAGTGCCAGTCTGTCAGCAAAGCAGGGGAAGAGAATGATAGCTCTAAGCTAGTAGCATATGTTTGTAGAAACAAAATGCCCTCTGCCAGGAAGCAGGTAATACCTGGTGTTCCTGAGCTCCATACAGAAAATTAAATCATTTTGGCTGTATTTACACTCGAGGTGAATATGCTCTGGCATGGCAAAGGCAGCAAAATGACCTCAAGGCAGGCAAAACAATTCCCTGATAAGCCAAACTTAAAATACCTAGACCTTAGGAAAGGCTTTGCTACACAGGACATTTTCTGTCAGTGCAGATGTTAAAATGACTATATAACTGTGTGTTGCTCAAAGGTTGTTTTAAGCTGCTCTCTCCTCCTTCAATAACTTTTGAGTTCTGTAACAGTAAGAAGTGCCAGCACAATTTCATAGCAAATATGCACTGTGTAGATGAACACAGCACATACTGGATGTGGTGTTATAAACAGTCTGATGTATGTGCAACCCAAAAATATTCATGGGACCCTTTGTGAACCTTTTCTCCTGTCTGTGCTCCTTTGTCCGGAGGGACAATGCTGTCTTTCTCTCCCCCACAACAGCCCACTGTGATCAGCAGATCCCACCACCGGCAAGCAGCACTCCACAGGAACACTTTGTTTGGAGTGACCATGCTGACATTTTTGCAGTTTGCTGAAGAACAAAAAATGAGTTTTCCCATAAGTTACTGGTTAAGTAAACAGTTATTTAATACTTACTAGGTTAAAATACCCTTTATTTCTCTACCAGCAGGGTTAAGACATTCTCAAAATACTGCAGTGCAAAAGACAACAAATGTATTTACATTATCCAGCACTTACAGTTTATTCTAGTACTGAGTTATTATAACGACTGGTAAGAATAATTCAGAACTGCTGTTTTCAGCGCTGCCATCATTCAAATAAGATAACTCTGACTCTGAATTAAGCATTGTGAAAATCAGGGCTGAACAATATTGTCTCACTTCACTGGAGTGAAATCAGATGGAGTAAACAATGAGGTTCATTTGCCATGCCCCCGCCTTCAGGGTGCTGCCCAGCAATTCAGATGAACACTCTGAACTGGCTTACAGATGGCCTCTGTAAGCTCAGCATTAATAGTCACAACTGGGCAATGTGTGATGGGATCATAATTCTTTTCACCTGTCAGATATTTCAGAACTGCAAACAGTAAATCAATTAAACTGATGTTAAAAACAAGAGGGAGCACCACCATGCCAGACTCAGCTCCTCTCTTGTCCCCTGGTCTCCAACAAGTTAGGTCAGTTCTTCTCTCTCCAGCACCTATGGAAATTCAGATGCTGGAATAACCACCAGATGATGAGATTCCAAAAAAATTTTTGATTACCTGAATTCCAATGTATTTTTTGGCATTTGTTTGGTCTTGGAGCAAAAAAAGTGCTTACACTCACCTTACTGAATTCAATCATTCTGGTATATGCCTGCACAATAAGCAATTTAACTGCTTTGTTGGACAAGAGCCAAAGTAAGGAAGTGTTTGCTGCAGACAGCCAGGAGTATTTCTGCTGGCTTTCTGTCTCACTACAGATCCCGGTCAATTCTTTTGCCTCCTCAGTTTGGATTAATTTTAAAACTACTATTGTGATTATTAAAAAAAAAAAATAAAAAAAAATAAGAGGAAGTGGAAGAGTCCTCTGGTCTTTTCCCAGAAATACTGAGTTGTTATGAAAGTAAACTCTGCTATATTTATAATGGAGATCAACAAAAAGCTGCCTAAGGATCTAAGATTATCCTCCTTTAAATGTTAGCCCCAGAGTGCTGTGAAATATATTCAGAAACTGTCATTTTCAGATCTTAGCTAAAGCTGAGGAAATTAATATTTGCAAAACAACCCAAAACTTCTTTCTTTTCATTATGTAATTGCATTAGTGCTTTTGGGTTATGATTTTTTTCAACATATCTATAAACCTATTGAAGCTATTTGTTTATTGGCTGCTATGCTTCCAGTAAATGAAAGCCATGTAAATTATGTAAATAAAACAGCTAACTAGAAATGCCACAAAAAATTTCGATTTTGAAGCAAGGCTATAAGTGAGTTGGAAAACACTCATAGCCTCAACAAGCCTTAATTTTGTTGATATAAAACTTTTGCGTTACTTCTATTTCTGGATGTTCTCACCTGACTTCATAACCTGTCCACATGACTTCTGTGTTGCAGGAGACATCCACCTATGGGGATTCCTCTCCTGCCTTGCAGATGGGGACAGCCACTAATGAGCCATTCATTATCCCACTGAAGTCAAGCCACACACATCTGCAGTGTGCTGAAATTTCCCCCTTCAGCAGTTTGCTACATTTAAAATGTATTTTTCCCCAATTCAAAATGCCAGCCAGGTAGAAAGATGAATTTTCCCACACATTGTTTCCTGGACCAAGACCTGGCAGGGTTCAGCTGACTCAAAATACAGCTGTGCTCTCAGATGGGAAGTGCCTGGGTTTTCAGTCTGTGGAAGACACCTTTATCTCACCAGAGAAATTTTGACACAAGAATAGCAGGTTTGGTTATCCTCATATTCTTTTTGTCAGCTCTATAAAATCTTTTTTATCTTCCAACCAGTATCAATTTCAGTAAAACATTTCCTGAGCATTTTGCTCTTGGCATACAAGTTACATATTAGAAGCATCAGGTCCATGGCAGTGGTAATTAAAGATCTTAACCTGCAGAATCTCATCAACACAACATCCTTCCTTGACAAGGCAGCCATGAACAAAAGCAGTTTGATTATGGCAAGATGTCAGTCAGCAGACATCAAGGGCAGCTTTGAACAGTGCTCATTCTGGGTCCTGAGAAAGTTACCACCTCATGGTTACCCTGTGGTTTAAGCAGCACTGTCTCCATGCCATGTCTATGTGAAGAGAGCAGAAGCGAGTGTGAGAAACCACACACTTGCACCATGTTGTCTCTCACCATTTCTGATGGCCACAGGCAGATTCACCAGGACACAATCATGCCTAAGCTCCAGCACAACTCACCTTTGCATATTCCAAACAGCGTTTTCAGGAAACAGTAACAGGAGTAAGCAATGAAATAATGGTAAAACAAAGGTTTATTCTTGGCAGTAAAAGACCAGCTTAATTCTCTGTATTCCCACACATGCAATCACACTATTAAAACGAATTAACTACTCTGAATAAGCATTAGGAAAATGCATCTTCTTTTCTAACAGTGCCCTCAGCCTTCTTCAATTTAAGTGGGGCAGCTGAGGTTTACTGTCACATAGAGGCTAAGAAGCACCTAGACTTCAAAAATGATGAGAGTTATGAAAGTAACATCTTCAAAAGAGAAACGTGGGATACTGTAAAAATCTACCTTGCCCAGGGACAAATAGTGTCAGGGTTTTTGCAGTTTAATTTGAACTTTCTTTCCCATATAGCACAGATCAAGACTTCCTGAAACTGGACAGAACTGAATTCAGGCTGGAAACTGAAACATCAGCACTGGTCTGCAAGGAACAACCAAACCCAGAAGGTGTGAGTACATTTGGGACATCTCTCTCTCATAGAGCTGGAAGCTGCTGTTCAGTTAATGCCAAGTATTTCCAAACTGGAGCAGAAAGTGGATATGTGCACTAGGAAAGGATGAGCTAAACCATCCTTTGCTTGTATTCCACATGCAAACTCCTTCAGCGTTACACAAAGCAATACAAAGACGGATGAGAAAATAATACTGGTATGTCCCTTAAAACTCCTGATTCATTC
Organism: Forpus xanthops; assembly: GCA_032466535.1. NCBI lineage: Eukaryota > Metazoa > Chordata > Aves > Psittaciformes > Psittacidae > Forpus > Forpus xanthops. Next base: position 20,489 of record JASSUY010010392.1, read on the forward strand.
TGTACAACAGACATAGATTTCATTTAACTGCTTCATGCCTTTCGGCAAAATTAATAAAAAAATGCATTCAACACCTCTGCCACTCACTGGCCTGAAACACAGGCCTCACTTTTTCTGCCATCAGTGTGGCTACATGAAGCTCCTTCCCTCCCCTGGTCTCCATTCCCTGTCAGTAACAACAGTTCTGTATTTTTTTTTCCCCTATTGAATTAAGCTTTATTCATTTCCATCTCAAGCTCCTTATTTGTTGTTCCTTCTTGGTGGCTTCCAAATAGCCCCATGTCTCTGTTTTCATAAGTTATCTGTACAACACGATCTTAACCCTGTGCTGAAAAGCAAGCACTGAGCTACACCTGTAATGTGCAGAGTCAAGTCCCCTGAAAACAGAAACAACTCAAGCACAAGAATCAGTGATTTCAGGTGTAGTAACTGCACTAAGAACAATTTTCAAGAGACAGCTTAACAAAACAAACCATCCTCCATTTGAACACCCTGAGCCCAGCCAGAAGAAGACTGGCCTGTAAAAACATTTTCAAATGAAAAGTCATTTTCAAATGAAAAGTAATTTTCAAATGAAAAGTCATTTTCAAAAAGAATTCTTGTCAAGATTCATATCAACTGTGGTTTTCCAGCTCAGTCAGACCCTGAGAACCAAATTCTGTTCTCATTTACATCAGAGCAAAGCTCAAAGCTTGATGAAATATTTGATGTTCAACCTAATGGAAATGAGAGCAGAATTTGGTCCAAAATATCCTGTTTTCCCTACTGACTTTATTACAGGGTAAGTGTAAGGCAGGATTCAGGTTTCTTTTGAAGTTATTTTACGGCAAGGAGATAGAGTGGCACAGATCTAGTTTGACGAGTCTAATCTGTCCTAAATACACAATGCCTGATGGAAGACCACAGAAAAGTTATGCAGCCCCGCAATGCATAGTTACAGAAGCCACATGAATATTATTGAGCTTACAGCAATTTAAATTGGAAGTATACTGCTAGAAATCTAACCCTGAGTACTTTATATGTCAGCAACTCAGAAATTCTCAATATACTAGTTGAATGAGTTATAAACATGAAAACCTGAAACCATTACTGAAAACTTGCCTAGGAGGAAACTGGAAAACAACAGCACAGAACAAGAAACAAACAGCGTAATTAGATAAAAAGAACAGCTAAATTCAGAATTGAAAAAAGTGAAATCCCCTTCTTGCACACTTGCTTCACCTGCAACATCCAGCAGTTCCACTACAGCAAACAACTTGATCAAGCACAAACAGGAATGGAGTAAGCAAATAATAATAGATAAACTGCCTTACATAGGAATATTTGAATGTCAGCAGGAGAAAAAAGAGATGAGAGAGCAAAAACTTGACTAAAGATGTCAGAAAGATAGGAAAGTAAATGAGACTGTACACATCCTTCCCTGTGAAATGTGAAGGGTCTGTTTAATTAGGCTTACAGACCATCCCAACCAGTGGTGTTTTGCCCAGTTTATCAGTAATCCCTCACACCACTCTCCCTAATGAGCTGTATTTCTTCTATAGCACATTGCCAGAAGAATTTAAGACCGGAATTACAACATTGTACCTTGCATATTTACAGCACTTTTCCCATTTAAAGCACTTATCTTGTATTACCCGATTGTTCTTAAAAACCTCATCGCATTTGCTTCCATGATTCCTTCATTTGAGAAACGTGCAAAGACAAAGATATGTGGCAGCTTGCCCAAGGCTACAGATGAATAAATTGAAGAACCAAACTACAAGTTCCAGTTCTGCACTGTACTAAAGGACTGAAGACCTTTCCCAGCTGGAAGTAGAATGTCTTATTTCCATGTTCTGACCATCCCATCCTTCCCACTGGTGTATCCCAGAAGCAAAGCTTTGTCCACGGTCACACAACAAACACTTCCAGCTTGACATCCACTTCACAGCTGGGGAAGCCTCAACAGCACCTGTGCCATTCCTACTTACTTCTCTCCTTCAGTAGCTCTGCACACACAACACAGCTAGGACAGGTGAAGTCTTGCAAAGCTGAGGTTTCTACAACATGCCTGCATTGGAGATTACTTCAGACCTTTTGCTCTGGCTCTGTGTAATGATGAGCACCTCAGAAACACAGCTGTCTACGACATGCAATTATTTACAGGAAATGTAAATCAGAGATTGGTATATCTCAACCAGAAATAATTCTCCAAATAAAAAAAAAGCAAAAAAAATAACAACTTGGCTTGTTGATCATCTGCATTAACCCACTTAAAGGAACAGCTGCATTAAGGAAAAACACACTACATGTTTATACATAGTCTAGTCAGGACTCAACAAGTCTTAACAATTTTTGAGCTGGAAAGCCTAGATCCATTTTTTTTCTTTGATAATAAATCCACACATATAACCAATATCCAAAATAAACTATAACAGCAGATTTCTAGGACTTGATTCCCCCACTAGTGCTTCTGAACCTTCATACAGTGCTCTCAAATCCCACCAACTACTGTATGCAAACATGTGATACACTTGAACATATACACCTATGAATGACACCTTTTTGTCCCACTTGAGCCAACTGGAATACCTGTATTGATTTCAGCAGTCAGTGTTCCATCACAGCCACTTGATTTTGCAGTTTGTTCACAAATAAAATTCCTACTGATAGTAAAACCAGGAGGTTTGGGTTTCAAGAGCTTGTGTAAACACCTCTGAAAATGGGAGATCTTATACACCATTCCTGGTTGCTTCAGAGTCAGAAGAACTGGAGTAAAACTCTCAAGACCTCCATCAGTTTTTCACTTCAGGAACACAGCTTGACTGACCAAAATATAAAGGAAGCAATTCACAGTCTGGATTCATGTTGTTGGGATTATGGCTCTTACACCCAAACATGAACAAAATGATGGTATTGACACCACTGTCTATTTCTTTGCAGATCAAAGTGACTTAGGGAAAATCTGCAGTATTGGAAAATCCTTACTCTAGGAAATGTAGCTGAATGAGAAAACTGTAACCAATAGTAAGAGGACTACCAACACACACACCAAGTTCTAATAAAGCAGAATAAAGTACCTCCTTGAAGTTATCGAATGCAGATAAAATGATTTCATGTCCTCCTCTGACGAGGCAAACAGCTGCTAGAAGTTCTAAGACAAGGGCCTTTGTTCTGTGAAGAAATGAAACAGTAACAGTCAATGACCACCACCTGCTGAACCACCCTCTACCTTCTGGAAATGGATGCGGAGACATAGGGAGAAATGATTTACAACCTGTGTATTTTTAAACGTCCAAAAACTAGTAAACCTGCAAGATGCATCATCCAGGGCATTTTGACTCTCCCAGGATCATGCAGCTTTGCCCCAGCTTAATGCTACTAAAAACATGCAAAACTTTAAATCACAAACTGCATTTGTGGAAATCCAAGCATAACAAAGGCAGTTGCACAACTCTGGTAAAGGCAAACAGACAACGTCAGCCTTTGATAGCTTGTTCGCCCAAAGAGTTCGCCTACCCAAACCCGAATAGAACACAAGCCAGGATCACCACACATCAGCCATTAGTCTTCACGGCAACACAGTCCATTTCACAAAGCCCAGTCTTTAATGAATGTGCCTACAATTCAAATCTGTATTTCTCCTGATACAAATCTGAATTATTTTCTATAATTTGTATTATTGATAGCCATTGAAAAAAAAAACAAAAAAACAAAACAAAAAGACATGGTTCACTGCATTAAATACAAGGATGCCTCTGCATGTATTTCCCCTGTTGAATGAGAAATCTGGGCAACTCATTGACTGCAGCATTATTAATGAGGGAAGACAACACAGGCATATTAATGAGGGAAAACAAGAGTACTGAGAGAAAAGCATGCAGCAGACTCAGTGTAACCCTAATATAAACCATCCCTAGTATTTTCTTACAGGGTTCACGTAAGGCAAAAGCACCAACCGGACTTTATGGCCAGATGAGCTTTGAGCAGGTAGGAAAATCATGCAGACACATGAAATTAGTCTCATGCTAAAGCATTGACTCAAACCAGATGTTACAGAAAAAGAAATACCTTTTGGCTCTCAAAGTGTCAAGGTTATCTTTGGAAACCAGATAAAATGTTCATTTTCCTAGGAAATTTTAAATGTATAGTTTTCAATTCTTATAAGTTTTTTTTTTTTTTTTCCTGCCACAAGAAGAAAACCCAAGCTCTTTCAGAGAGCATCATGGAGACCTTACTACAGAACTTACTCCTTCAATGGCAGGCTAGGAGCCATGTGTGTGGAGAGAGGGAAGGGTGATCTCTATGGGCAGAGCACTCAGGGGATGCCCAGGTCTCCAGTGCTGTCCAGAGCACTCACCCACCAGCTGCCCACACATCTGGGGTGTAGACAGGGAGTGGACAGGTACAGCTGTGTGTGTGACATCCATATAGGCACAACCAGAAAAGGGGAGTCCCTACAGTCATCATTCACCTGGCCTGCCAAATCCTGCAGCACTCAGTTCACAGCATGCATGGTCTGGGAATGGGACCAGCCCTTCAGCATCTCTCAGAGCTGCTGCTTCCCTTTTTGCATATCCCAACGAACCCTAAGAAATTGAATCTCAGGTTTCTTCAAGAATTATGATGGGGCTAAAACAAAAAAGAAATCAGTTTGGAACAGCACTAACATTAAGTTTTGTCTTCAGATTATTTTAGCCAGATTTGAAAGCAATTTTTCTTTTATAAACAGAAATTTATATAACCCACTTCTTTGAAAAATGAAAACTCAGGCTCTCTTGATCACCTGATTTCCAGGCACAGGACACCAAAAATGATAAAAATTATAAACTTCCTATACCCTTCCCATTTATCCTGTGCCTACGCTTCTAGGCTTGCTGACTTAGGCTAAATGAAAGAAAGGAAGGACTTCCATCAGGACAAAATTTCAAGCAGTGAAAGGCAAGCAGACAACCTATGTAAAGGATATATATATATACACACACAGATATATATAGTGCTCTTTAGTTTTGTTTCATCTAGTTTTACCTTCCTTGCAAACATCAGTATGTCAGATTTGGTTTCATTAGACATGCAAGAGGTTCTTGGCTCCAGACTTTGCTGGAAGTGGCTGTCAGGGTCACAGGAGTGTGGGGGAAAAGAGGGGACACAGCTTCGCAGCCATCATTTCCCCTACACAATTACATTACTTCCGTGGCTGAACAGCAACCCAACACAGAACAGGAATGAAGCCTCCTCACAAAAAAATTCAATCTTAAGGAACTTTCAGACAAAACTCTGTAAAGAATTTCCTACTCTTCAGGAAAATCCCATGCTAAGCTGCTCATTATCAACAGGGTCTTCATTGCACTCCAATACTGCCGGAGCGCTTAAGCACAAAACTTTCACCTGAGTCATAGAACCATAGAAAGGTTTGGGTTGGAAGGGGCCTTAAAGATTATCCAGTTCCAAACCCCCTGCCATGGGCAGGGACACCTTCCACTAAACCAGATTGCTCAAAGTCCTGTCCAACCTGGCCTTGAATACTTCCAGTGATGGGGCAGTGACAGCTTCTTTGGGCAGCCTGTGCCAGCATCTCATCTTCTCTCTGTCATTTTAAAGCCATTTTTCCTTGTCTCCTCCTTACAGGCCCTTGTTAGAAACCCCTCTCCAGCTTTCTTGTTGGCCTCTTTAGGCACTGGAAGCTGCTCTAAGGTCTCCCTGGAGCCTTCTCTTCTCCACGCTGAACAAGCCCAGCTCTCTCAGGCTGTCCAACTAGATGGCAACTGCTCATCTATTTGCACAATTACACAGATTTAAGCCAATTTAGAATGAAGTCTGATTTTTGCTATGGGTTTACGCACAAACATACCCCTGCAAAACCCTTTCAGGTACTCTTTACTTACCTATTTCTTAAACTCTCTAAAAGCAAGTACAGCCTACCTGGGATTTTTGTTGTTTAAACTTAGTGCAATTTCATTAACGGCATGCGGATGCGACATGACCATATTGAATCCATACTGAAAAGAGAAGCGGAAAATATTATTTTAGTTTTGAGACTGGAATTATTACTTTTAAAATCTAACAAATTACATATCTCTGACCAGATCTGGAGGCAGTCTATCACAACACTGTAAACCAAACAAAATGTTGTAGAGTTTACTAAGTCAGCCAGAACATTTCCATATACAACTGTGCCTAACAACTGCTCTGCCACAGAGTCAAAAGTACTTGGTTTAGCCATGGCAGCCAACTAAAAGGGGTTCCAGAGCTGCTCCTACACCACTACCAGCCCCTCTGCTTCTCCTTTCCTCCTCTCCAACTCCTTTAAAATTCTGAGAGCAAACTATATCATTTACTCTCTAAAGAGGATTTTGCAATTCAGAGGCCAAAATCTCTTCTTTTCCAGGATGCATACTGCCACACAGCAACTGCATCATGCAGTTTTTGCACAAGTACTGCTGACTCTGCTCTTAAAAAAATGAAAAAAGGATTCCTTTGGAAAATACTGTATTGATTATTAGCACAAGACCATTGTTGGCATCCTTCCCATAAGAGGTAAAATAGCCTGCAAATCCCAGGGAGCTGGTATCCCCAAGGGCAGAGTTTACGCAGACAGTAGTGTTACAAATACCTTGCATGACTGTACAATTCATAATAAAGGTGTTCAACACAGGCTTTCTTTGAAGCACATACTTTTAGCTACTACTGTTTTAGCAAAAAATCCCAAGTCTCTGAAGCTACCTGGGCATGCCATATGATCACAGCATCCCTCTAAAGAGAAAAAAAAAAAACCTCATGAAAATAAGATTAGGTTTGGTCTGCTTTATTCTTTGACTTGTAGTTACCACAATTGTCTTGCCATAAGAATGTCACAAAACTAAAAGCTTGGATCTTCCATCAGTGTATAGATCTTCTGAAAAATTTATGCATTTCCCAAGTGTTAGTACTAAATGCTGAGATAAACTGAAACTTCAGCCATGTAGCTGCATGTCTAATCAGTCAGTGCAAACTGCACTCATCACAGCAAACAGGAACTGGCCCAGCATGCACATGCTCTTGTCTGTATGTATCTTCACATCTGTACTAAATCATCTGCATCGGTATACAAGGACTGTGTTAAAAATGCTACCCAGCCACACTGCCTAAGAATGAGTAGGAATTCAAACCTTTGCGTTAGTTTTTCTTCAATAATCAGCCACTTATCTTTTCCTCCCCCCTCTCAGCAACAAAACAGTTACATGATCCAAAAGAACAAAAAGGGAAATACCTGGTAATTCATTATGGCCCGTAAACACATGATGCAGACATGAACGTCATCTTTTTTACTCACTAATCTGGAATTTTTTAGTGTTCTTCGGCTTGGCAAGGTGTTATACCTGCAAACAAAACCAGCTCTCATCAATCACAAGACTATTTTTAAGGTGGTAAGAATAAAGGAATATGAAAACGCAGACATCTTTCGGTTCTGCAGAGCAGACAACCATCAGATAATGCACATGCAAATAACGCACAAAAAAGGCCGTTTGCTGTTTACACTGACAGTGTAGGGAGCTCTGGATGCACAGCTCCACGACAGGCTGCTAGCCACCCAATCCCAGGCCAGCACCGACCATGAGCTGCCAGCCTCAGCCCTTTCTCCCAGAGCTCTCATGCCACCAGCCACAGTATGACTTGCCTGGAGCCACGTACCTCCATCTCTCACAGCATGCAACAGGGAAAAAATTATCCACTCTCAAGGAGAGGTATTCCGGATTTTTTCCCATGCAGTTTACTTTGCATGAGCAATGGCACAGCCTTTTAATGGAACTGAATATTTGTAGACATCAGCAAATGTATTAATTCCTGCTGCAGTTCATTTAAGAATGGTGCCTCTCTTTTATTTTGCAGCTGAGCTTCCTGAAAGCCCTCCAAATTATTTGAGGAAAATACAGCCCTTAGGAACTTTCCTCAGAACAGAGGCATTAATTATTTTAATGGTAACCCCTAACTAGTACATCAACCTTGAATTCAATTAAATAAGTACACAGAATAAACAAAAAGGGAAATCTTTAAATCTGTTGTTTCTATGGCATACTAAATGAAAACCACATTTCAGCTCTTCTTCAGATACTGCTTATTTTCTTTAAGAAAAAACATGCTTCATGAGCTGAGCACAGGAAATTGGAGACAAGGAGACAGACTGCCATATGAAATACGTGTCTGTTCTTATGTATGTGAAACTGAATAAGCAATGAGAAAATTATGATTATGGTCAAAACCTCTTTTGACAGTGATGCACTAACTGTTGCAATTGGCTGATGATGTTCGTAGTGCCGCTGGCAAGCCCCAGGACCAGCACAAGCACCACTCAAGCTGCAGAGATCTGCAGGGCCACTGCAGCTGTGCCAGGGACATGGAAGATATCTTCAAAGCTGCAGAGACTGCCCTAAGCAGCCCCAGCCAGCAGCACCATAGGTAATGCTGACAGCAAAGGCAAAGGTGGTGCTTCAGCTTGGAAAAACACATTATTGATCCCGCTCCTCCAATTCACAGTGTAAAAACAGCCCAGAAAGAAGGTGCAGGCAGGTTCTCAATTAGTCACATAGCTGCAGAATACAGAGTTTTCTCCCAGTGTAGATCAATGCAGGTGAGAGCAGAGACCAGAATGGCATTGGCTCACCAGTTAACAAAACCCCTAGGCAGGTACAGCAAGCCTTTTGCATTTCCAGCTATCACACTCAGGCTGAAAACGGAGGAAGAAAGTACAAAATTTGCTGATAGACAGAAAGAAAAACAATGAGATACACGCGCAGTGATGTGCAAATTCTGACATTTCTTACGCAAAGAGCAACTCCACTGAGAAAGAAAAGAGAAATTCATAGACAAATCTTGACCACTGAATTAAATACAACCTCCAGTAAAAACAAGGGTTCTTTAGACAACTGCAGCATTGCCTCACACTCACCAATGCCACCTTTGGAGCCTGAAGCACACACAAGGGAAGGTTTCACTTCTGTTTGATTTGGGAAAACAACTGCACTGGGGAAAGCTGCTGAGTTACAGCATCCTTAGCTCTCACCACAGACCCTAATAATGAGTTAAATGTACCGGTGCTGACACTCAGCAAAGACTCAAAGCACAACTGCAAACACAGACCGAGGTAGGACAAGAAGTGAGGTGGAGAAAAAGAGAGCTTCCAGGGGCCATGCAGACTCAGCCTCTTCCATCTGAGAACTATCTCAAGAGTCCAAGAAAGCATGAGTGTCACAGAAGTCAGTGGGGAATGATCTGTAATTATGTGACATCATACATAATTATCGGGCAACAGGATCAAAGCAAACCTGGTAATTTTCAAGGTACTCCTCCACCGAGGGGAGCTCTGGAGAGCAACAATTCAGCACAAGCACTGCAAAGCCCAGAACCTGGCCCAAGCTCCGGAAGCACACCAATACACAGAGAAAAGTTTCATCAAGAACTATTAAACACAAGATGTAATCCTTAGATCGGGATGTTTAAATCTCCAGAATGCTGGAAGCATGTCTGCATGGCATGAACCAAGAGAAACATCTCTGGGTATCTGCTTTGCTAGTACTAAGCAAGTGCTCTAAGCACCTCCTGCACTAAGCATCTGCTCCTCAGCAATATGACAGAGGGGTGCTAGATACAGCTTTGTTGTTAATGCACTTCACTGCTTTCCTCTTTCTTTCCACTTCATATTTTAAGTGCATCTGGGCAGCTACCCTGTTTAATGCTGATGTTGCTGTGCAATTGCTTGTCTAATCTGTGCTACTCATCTTGTTTAAAAGAGGTGTAACTTTTAAAATCCATTATTAACATTATTATATTAATAACAGTAATTAATAATGATATATAACATTAATGATTAATAATAATACATGAACAATAACAGACTTGTTTTATTTTGACTCACTAGCTCATACTCTGACATAAGGAACATACTTGCAAATTTTCTAACTCTAAACACACAAACCAAACCAAATAAGGTAGCTCATAGGAGGGTCTGGGCACACAGTGTGCTGGGCACTGATCACAGCTCAGCAGCACCCTTGCCATGTCTGCCTTCAGGGCTCCAAGAGCCTTCCCCACTCTGCAGCTCCAGCACAGGACAAAAGCAGAACACACAGCAAGCTCAGAACCAGGGTGCCAAACCACCCTGCCCACGGACATCCAGTGACTCTCCGGCTTCAGCAATTACTTCCCTTTGCTTTCATTTTCCAGGAATGCCAAGATGAAAGAAACCCCAAAATTCAAAGCAGAATTCAGCCAAACTACTTCTTTTTTCCATATATATGAATGCATAAATCAGCTCAGGGCACTCCAGACGGATTTCAGGTTTGCAGGAAACATGACCTACTTTTGCCTGAGAACAGTGAGTGGTTAATGCATGGGATCTGTGTTTCAGGGACCAGACCAGAGGAGGAATGCAGGCTGTGCCCTGGAGGACCAAGACAGGACAAGGTTGTTCCCTGCACTGTGGGGTCATCCCAGCTGGCCCCAAGCCACCATAAGCACTTTGGATGGGCGCTGCACTGCACCTCATACCTCAGCCCTGGGGCACTTTATACAGCTGCTCCTGGTGGGAATGTGACAGGCCAAGGAGCTCCAGCCAGGCTGCGCTGCCTGTGTCCCCATGGACAGGCTGAGTGCCCACAGACAGACCCTGTGCTTGGGGACTCATTTGTTTCCCATATCTCCCTTACCAAGAAAAAAGAGGAGTATTGTAACCTTTAATTGGGAGCCCTATGCTGAGTCTGAACTGCAAAGCATGGAAGCACCACCAGTACTGTCTCAAGAATGCGTAACTAGCATATCTCCATACATTCATTCCACTAAATATGAAAAACACTGCAATAAGATTTAAAAGTCATTTCTAGTCACACAGAGATCGTTCCTAAAATGATTTATCTCACTTTGAAACTACTAAAGGCTGCATACATTATTTTCCTTTAAATTGTAAATAAGCGGAATTAGATTGTTATCATGCCACTGATGGAAGAGAAAAAAAAGTCTTCCTCAGGGCCTGGTGTATCAACTCCTTCAATTTCAGAATGCCTTTCACCATCTGACAAAGTTTTGTTAACTGCAAAAAATGGGAGCGCATCTTCTTAAACTAATAAAAGATGATCATAAATAAAGCCAGAATTTGGCATTTCCATCTGCTCAGGGAGTGAGGACGAACAGAATCAGGGAGCAAGGATACTCTGCAATGCAGCAGGACCCTGAAGCACACTGAGTTTGAGCTCCTTGGGCACTCAGCTTGAGATCCAGTCACCCAGATGGAGTCTTCTCAGGCTGGGAGACAGAGATGCTCCCCTCCACACTGCTCACCTCTTTTCTAGGCACCTTATCAAAACTCCCACATCGTTGACCAAAGCAGGCACCAAAAGGAAGGGCTGAGGTAAAAACAATATTCACCACTTTTGAAGAGATGGAAAAGACTGATGAGGTCTGCAAACATCCTGTACAGCAGTACCTGCCTGCAGGAAAACTGCTGTTTTGAAGCCTTGTTCACTTGGAGGAGTCTTACGACCAGGCATATAGGCAGAGCGAGAGGCAGCTGCTGTGTTCTCCTCCCAAAACTAAGACAACCTTCACCTCTGGGACTCTGCTCCAGCCTCAAGCTGCACATCACGCTCTCTCTGCAGCAGTCCTCCTGCCCTCCCCACCACCCTGCACACCCTTAGTTGGCAGTGTGCTACTCAATGATATCACCAGTGATATCAGAGCCCGCACCCTCCAGCTTACAGAGATCCCACCTGTGTTAGTTTACGATCAGGCTGAGAAATGGGTATGGAATACGAAATTGAGAGCTGCAGTGCAGAGAAAGTATCTCTGGCACAGATGGGATTCTGTCCTAGATTTAGATCGCTTCTCTTTAACAGATGCAAATTTCCTCACACAGACATGAATGCCAAGAATTAATAAGGATTTTTTTTTTTTTTTTTTTTTTTACAGAAACTCTTCTACAACGTCTCTGCACACAGGAACTAAGGCTCAAGATGCTCTGCCTGTATTAGCAGCAACTGCAACAATCCCTAATGTTATTTGTTTCCTTCCTAAAGGCAAGACAGACCGGCAGTAGCTCTAACACCTCCCTTTAAGAGACATGAGCCAAACCAGGGTGGATGATCTTCTTTTGCTTTTATTTCATTTCTTGTTACTAAACATTAAGCTGATCCGAACATCTGGATGAGTCGTTGGTTTTGATTTCCTGTCTGCTGCAGGTCAAAGATTATGTCACCAAGAGTATATTTATCCTGATAATTAAACTCAGATGGTTCCTCTTTTATTTCCTCTGCCCCTCCTTTAAAGAAGAACTATAAAACCTTACTTCTGAAAAAAGCAGAAATAGAAAACCTGACCATGTGCAAGCTCCTGCAGAGTGTAATGCTCTCCTCCTGCCATCCACCAGCAGTGGGTATGGGATGTCACATGTAGAGAGAGAGCTGCTTCACAGCTTCATGCCTTTGCTGCTGGAGGCTGAGGGGAGTACCCAGCTGGGACACTGCACCCGGGTGGGAAAACCAACAACTGTTAAAATCAAGGCTAAATCTGTGCTGAAGCATTACAGTTTAAGGTTCTTTTTCTCTCTCAGCTCTTACAGAAGTATATTTCTGTTCAAGAATAACTCATTCATCATTTTTTATTCAATTTGTTAGCAATTTAGTTAATGCAGTGCTTGTAAAGGCACTGCTGTGATGTCTCTGGAGACCAGGCTGGGCTTTTACCCACCAGCCTCCTACAGAAAGGTGAAAAGCGCCATTCATCTCAGCCAGCCTGAAGAAATTATTTTGCTAAACTACTCCTGCCTCCATGTCCCACTTACTTTGTTAACATAATCAGTCAGAACTCGTGAAAACATGCAGTGTGTCCCAGACTCACCCAGAACTTTGTATAACCAAGACCTAAAAACCACAACATGCAAGGGCATCTTCTGGTACAAAACAGCTCTCACACTGACACTGAAGGTCCACAAATGAATAATCAAAACACCTATGCAACAAACTGGGATACTCAAAGTAAGTAAAAGCCCTTTCCACCATGGTAAGTGAGCACAAATCTCAATACAAACTCCTGCCATCTCCACCAATGACAATGGGAGGACAAACATACTTAAAATGAGGACATGCACCCAGTACAACAGTGCAGACTTCTAATGCACTGCATTAATAATGAATATAAATTATAGATGGTTACTTCCATCATTTTTATCTTATTACCTGCTAAAGACTATCATGCCCTCATTTGCTTATATCAGTTCCCTCAGAGTAGTAGCAAGGACAGCAGAGGACAGAGGTTCCGGGTGGACCACCTGCTGGCCCAGCACTATGTGGGCAGGGACTGCTGATTTTCATCAGGGCTTAGTGGGGTTTGGACTGCCTTTCTGCAGTTTTGTTGTTGTTTGGAAGCGGTGGTGTTTGTATCATGAATTTACTTCTGACAGCAGAAAGGGACTTCGGATGGGGAAGGTCTTGGCGCTTCCTGTTAATTTTGGATTTGCCTCATCTCTTAGAGCAAGTTACAAGCTGGGTCTGCTGGCCATGGGGACCCTGAACTTGCAAGCTTTCTGCAAGGGATGATGCCCAGAGAGGGAAAGACCATGAGCCTGTGTTCAGTGGCCCCCAGAAGCTTTAAAACCAGTAAGGAACAATCAACTCCTTCATTTGTGCAAGGGAAGGGAGAGCAGATAGCTGTGCTGCCCAAAAATGCTTCCTTTCTGCCACTTCAAACAGGGCACGAAAGCTGGTTTGGTCCCACACATGTAATGACTTCAAGTCTGCTGGTTTTGTCTTCATCTAATGAAATCTGGGAAAATTATTAATCCTTAAATCTGAGGACTTATCTGCTACTTAAAACAGTGAGAAAAGAAATGGAAACAGCCGGGTTCAGTCCTCCTTCCTCCTCCCAGGCTACACAGTCAATGCGTACCTACAGATGCCATTGCACACCCAGGTGGTGCTCAGCTCTTCTATGCCATGTTCATCCCATGTAACCTCCTGCAAGGAACAAGCGTGTTTCTTCACTTCCACAAATACACACAGGTGGTAATTCTCCCCCAGTTCGACCAGAACAGTCACCTACAGACATCCCACTACAAAAAACAAGCAGACAATATGAAAACAGGTACACGCTGCATTGGAGTTACCCTCAACTGCCAGGGACACTGCTGCCTGCCTAGTGCCTGTCTAAGGTCTGTGAAAATCCTGGTCTTCAGGCAGAGGAACCAGAAGAATTACAAGACCAACAATTGGATGCTTGAAAATATACTCTGCTAAATTAACAAGTATCTAGCACAAATTATGACAACAATGTCAGCTGATCCCTGAGCAGTGAACGTGTTAACGGCAAAGTCCAAATTAAATCCTTGTAGCATACAAAGTCAGTGTCAGATTTCAGTCCAATTGTTGAATGCTCTCAAAGCCCATTTATAGGTTAAGATACGTTTGCCTAGATCACCCTCATTATGGACTCCACAGATTCTGAAGAAAGAAAATAAGTTTCTCCATTCAATCCATATGAAAAATGAAGTATTTGCCTGGGAAGAAAGGGAATTTCTAATGGTTTTGGGACATTACAAAGTCTGCACTAATACTTATCTGACAGGAGAGTATGACTCTCATATGAAAGTAATGCTCCTTCTCCCCCCTAAAAAAGCATCAATAAAATCCCCAAAGGTTCATCCCTGCTTTTATTCTTCTGCCCTCATTTTGGTGGTTGCTTCCTAAATCCCTGTCCCTCCTCTTAAAAAAAAAAAAAACCAAAAAAAAAAAAAAACCAACAACAAAAAACCTCAGTTGCCAAGGAAACTCAGTGAGCAGGGAATTGGCAGGGTTTAGCACTACTAAAAAAGATCTACTGGAAGCTAGTGAAAGTCACAATTAGAAATAGCCTAAGCCACACAAACGAAGAGAAAGCCTCCATGCCCACGTCACCACTGAGGCAGCTCATACCACAGTAAGCTTGCCCTTAACTGCTCACTACAATGGAGCCACACAGTTTGAAAGTGTGCATGGGGTACAGCCTTGCCAGCACTTCCTAGTGTTGCTTTGTGCTTATCTCTTGTTCGTTTTGTATAATTAAATCTCAGGGTTCTGAGGACTACAGCAGGTTTACTGCTATTGAACCCTGAGGGCAGGCAGGAGAGCTGGTGCAATGATGCTGCCATACAGACACCAAAAAATGAGAAAACATGGTGTTAAAGCTGACAAGTTAAATACTGTCTCCCCAAATCTTCTAGCTATTTTAATAAAAAGGAATCCAGGCCAAATCTGTTATAATTTTTCATACTGGTATAGCATTGCAGGGATGAGTACAGTTCCTGCATTTTAAATTACCCTGTTAAGATTATCAGCCTCCTCCTTCTTCATCCAAGAGGGAGGACCACTTCTTTTCTCTCTATTTGAATGGGTTTCAAAGCAAAGATAGAAGAGGAGCTTCCACACAGAGGAACCTATGGCCTGAGTCTACGCATGTCCAAAAATGCTATTTCCATGTAAATGTTGGACAGTTTTTACCTGCTGTACAGGTAAAAAGATGGCTCTGCAGACAGGAGGCGGCACTTGGCTGAAAGACACTTTATTAAGTTACATTTCTGTGTCTGGCTGGGTATGAGTGAAGTCTCTATTTGTAACTAAAAAGAACAAAAAAAATGGACAATGACTAAGGGCTCTATGTCTCACATATGACAGTAATAATATTATCTGCAATATGATAAAGGAAACTTTTACTTTTACAAAGTAAAACATATTTTCCTTTCTTTCAGAAAATCCCACTCTACAGAAGCAAACTACGCTTTGAAGTTATAATGTGATAACCGCACGTTTTGGAGATTGAAAACTCTCCCTGATGCTCAGGTGGTTGTTTTACCAAGACGTACCATTATCAGATTATAAGGCATGGGGAGCAGTGCTGGCCACGTCGGTCCCATGCCCTGCACAGCCCATGTTGCGGGTAACCTTGCACCTGGGACTTACGAGGTTTTCCAACTCGAAGCCTCATCAGCAGAGCACAAAGTGAAGCTGCTCCAGAGACAGTTGGTTGAAAAGCAGCTCTGGCAGCATTTGAACTGAAGTTGTTCAGGAAGAGAAACCAGTCTGATGGTATGTAAAAAGCGGATGAGAGCAGAGGAAGGAAGGATGTGAGAGGAAGAGAATTGGAGGAGGGGAATGAAGTACGCAAGGAAGGAGACATTGACATGGAAAATAAAAAATGTAAGGAATCAAGGGGGATAGAAAAAGGAAAAAGGATGGAAAGAAAATTAAGAGAAAAAAATGTAAGAGACATGTAACATATACCTGCCATGTATTTCTCATGCAACTAATCACAAGCATGCCTCCCAAACACAGCAGAATCAGATACTGTCCTGAAAGACTACCATTTCTCTGTCATAGTAATTAAAGACCAAAGAAAACCAAAATCACTAAGAACATCTTTGCAATATGAAAAAAAAATATCAATTGGTCAAATGATTTTGTTGCACTCATAGATTGTATTTCTTTATCAGAACTGTCTTCTCTCTACTGCCTGATGTCTGTGAACAACATCTTCCAGGTATCACATCCGTGACCACTCAGGCCATAGATGGAAGACATCCAACATCAACTAAAGAGCTAATGTTACAATTGACTGACAAAACAAAACTGAACCTCTGCTCCAAGATGCAGGAAAAAGGTCCTCTCACTGGCTCCATCTTTTGTGGACTCTTCTATGTTCACATTACCATGTAATAAAACTCCATAAAAGTCAAAAAGCATTCAGCACTCTGAGCTGCGCCCCTAGGTAACAGTACTGCTAGTTTAAAGGTGGTATTCAGTATGTTTTACAATGGTAAAGCATCAAAGGAATATAACAGAGTTGACTGTCATTCAGTCCTGTTCCACAAACTGGGTTACAAAATTCCCAACAGTATTTGGAAAGAGAAGCTTCATAATAAAGCCTAGGGTGGTGTGAGAATTACAGCAGGTCTGAAGAAAAAAAAAATCTTATTCATAGCAGCATGGAAGGAATGTGCTGCTAGAATGAGCATCAGATGAGACACCAGATCAGAGCACCAGACTGGCCGAGACCATGGAAATCTTGAGGTACATTTTGGAGAAGAGGAATTGCTTCCTCTGTGCAAGCCACATTGTACCTGATGGAAATGTAACGTACATCCGTAGATCATTCTGCCATTGGAAAGGGAGGCAGAGTTATTCTTGTCTCTTCCTCAACTGCCATGTAACGCTGCCCTATGCTACTAGCTTAGCATTTCTTTCCACCTCAAAACCATCACTACAATGACATGTTTCCAACATATGTCAAGCCTATACTGTGAAAAGAGGAAAGACGAAAAATACTCTAATTGGAAAACCATACTAACTTTTCTCACTCTGGCTCTCGTTATTTGCAGATTACCCACTGCCAGATTAAAAGCCCTACCGTAAAGTCGAGTGTCTGCCAGAACGGGAAACGCTGTTGCCAACTGGTGAGGGTAAATTACTGCCTCTGTGCAGGTCCTCAATAGATCGGCTCCAAGGTTTGGACTTGTCCATTGAGTTTTCCACATTGTTCTCCAAACTTTCAAAGTCAAACCTGAAAGGAAACAGAAATTCCATCTCCGGGTTAGACAGAAAAGATGCTCATAGTATTTTCCTTCCTGTTCAACATCTGCAGTTTTTAGTAGAAACAGAAACAAAGAATTGTTTAGCTTGGAAAAGACCTTCCAGATCATCAAGTCTATCTGTTAACCCACCTAGCCCACCACTAAACTATGTCCTTAAGTGCCACATCTACATGCCTTTTAAATACATATCTGGGGATAGGTCCCAGAAGATATCAAAAAGGAAGAAAGTAATGCAGGCTAACTTCCATTCAGCTGCAATTCAGTGCAAGCTTCAAACACATAGTGCAGCAAATTTGGACCTTGACAAAGGGAGCAGCTAACCACATGAGCATCCAATTTCAGAAGGATCAAACAACTACATATTATTCTACTTCAATGTAAAATAAATACAACATTAACTGCTTTGCTGATGAATAGGCTCTGCCTTGAAGAGTGGGAATGCTTAAAGCTGTCTCCATTTTATTTCAATAAATCAATACGTTGTGCAAGTACTAATTCATTTTCCTCCATCAATATGTGACTGAGCATTCATACAGCCTTGTTGGCCCTCATGTATCTCCCAGCATATGTAACATATTATCATAATCATTACAGATTTTCTTTGATTTCTGACTCATTGCCCATTGTACTGCTATTTCAAGCAAAAATTGCTTGTTCCCTTTACAGCTTTTGAGGTTATTACTCATGTTTACCACGTTAGAGAGAGGAAAAACCCAGCAAGCTAACTTGCATACATTCATATAATTTTAGGAAGAAAGTCTTTATACAAACACTTCTTTTTTTGCTATGCACAGTTTTTTCCAGTGTTAGCAACATTTTAAACCATGTAATTTTCCTCCATTAACTTTCCTGCAACCCCGCTAAAAATCGCTTTTCTGTGCAATGATATACATACATCTTAATGGCATCTTTTCTAAAAATAAAGTATCACCTCTACTCAGCTTGAGTTCCTAACTACAACAATATCTTTAACCTACTGCTTTTTTTTCCACACTTTTATACCAAATTTACTGCTGCAACACCCTGAATGAAAGCCTGAGGATATACAAAAACAGAACCTCAGCTGAACATCTATTTCTAATTGTATGATATAATGACTAATGAAAGCTAATTTTTTTTCCCCTCTGACTTCTTTTAAGAGTGTGTTTAATGATTTATTACCTAAATGACTAAATCTGACTCCCAACTAGCCAGACATCAGAACTGAAAAAGCAGTCCTGAAATTCCTTGAAATTGCTGTCCTGCAATGCATCTACTGCACAGGATACCAACTGCTTTGCTTGTCAGGAGCCTTGTGAGAAGTGGTTTGCGTGTGGATGTTACTTTGAACATGGTAGGCAGTATTACAATACCTTGGAGTGGGCACTAATTACAAACTGATTCCTGCCTGCTTCCACATATCTGTTGATTTTTTTTTTTTACTGTATCCCTAAGACAGTCAGAGGCCAAAGCTCAGTATGGTCTCAGAAATAAACCCAAGGCTTAAACTTTTATCTTTTTTCTGCAAAATGTTATCACAGAATCATAGAATCAACTAGGTTGGGAAAGACCTTTACGATCATCATATCCAACTGTTGCCGCAGGACTGTCTATGATGCAATAGGTTTGCACAGGACCTCTATAAGGAAATAGATTTGCACTATTAGCATTTTCCCTGCCCTAATGTGCGCACATAGTATTGTATCAAGCTACTAGCAGGAGAGCCCTGCTGCAGGGACAGCTGCACCTCTGCCCTGGCATATCCTTCTCTTGTTCCATATAGATGGCAGGGTTCTTGCTCTGCCTTGTAAGCCCAGAGAGTATGAGGCAAGTCTTACTTACGTGACTGCATACTGTGCAAATGACAAGTACTCCACCAGAACATCCAAGCCTTTGTTTTCTTCATTCAGGAACTCCCTGACCCATCTGTTAGAAAAATCATCAGACATCAGAGCATTTAGTGGTCTCTGTGAAGTTACTGGAATTCTTGTCAGATAAACTAGAGACAGAAGCATTGCAGGAAAGGCAGCACTTCTGAGTAGACCTTTGCTTTCTCAATCAGGAAAATAGGGATTTTTAAAAATGCCCTTTATTATTTAGAGGACGTTACAAAAGTCCTTTAGAGGACTTTACAAATGTACCAAAACAAGCTTTTTTTGCAGCACTATGATGGGAAAAATGACACAGAATAAAAAAAAAAAAAAAAAAGGCATAACTCTCCTATTCATACTCTGCATTGCACAGAAACTAGGCATTTGCTCTTCCAAGTACTGAGCTCTGGAGCCCATCACAGTGGTGCTGCTGGAAGAGGCCCTGGGTGCTCTGAGGGGTTCAGCTGCTGCTCAGCTTCACTCCAAACCCAGGTCATCTCCAGCAAACACTGCTGTGCAAACCATGACGCAGTGACTACAGCCACCTTCTAATGCATGAGTCACATGGACCTGGCTTATTTTTTATCACATCCTTATCTTTAGCAGCCTTTGAAAGCATACAGACAGCACACCAGCAAAAGAGTAATCTGACATCCTGGATGTACGTTTAACAGAAACTTTGCCTACTTTGCCTTTTTTTTTTTTTTTCAAGTTATTAACCTGTTACTGCAAATTTTGGCTACTAAGAGTTATGCAAAATAACCTGCAATTTGGAAAAGCCTGTTAACTTCCGAAGCTTTCAAAACCTCAAAAATGCCACATAAAGTTCGAACTAGTTCCAAATCATCTTCTGGTCCCAAGACTCAGAGGTAAGCCCAGTGAAAATGCAGATGGGAATGACATGTTTGATAAAAAACTAAGTCCCTGGTGATTCCTTTACTTTTGCTATTTGAGAGGAAGCTACTTGTGGAAGTAAAACCCCTGGTAACATTAATCACAGTCAGGCATCATGAACTGCATCGTGTAAAAGCTACAAAACAGCACAGGGGTGGTTTTTATACATGTATTTACAGTTGCGGTACTATTATTGTTCTAGACACGTAATATCCACTCTTGCTCTGACTGATTTAGGAAAAGCAGAAGTTAACTACAATCATTTTGCAGCCTTCACAGAGATGTGGATGAACCTTATAATGAAAGAATTTGAGTTGAATTATTCTCCTGAGATGCCCAGTTATCCCTTAACTGAGCCGTTCAGGGTTTAATAATCAGTGGTATCACTGCTTCATATGCAGAGATGTTTCCTCAAAGACATCCATCAATAGACATAAAAAAAATTTAAAAAGTCTTAAACCAGATGTCATCAAAAATTCTTACCCGATGTGATTTGTTCTTAAAGAAATTTCCAGTTCTCTGAGTACCTGAGTAGACTCTTGGACTCGTCTTCTGAACTTCTGTAATTGAGCAAGCAGGCAAAAAAACCCCATTTAGATTCACGTGATGCTATTAAAGATATCAACACCTCATGAAGCACAGACTGAATAAATAAAACATTAAGTAGAGTGAGAACCCCTTTAAATCCTGAAGAATGCAACAGTAACAGTCTGGCAGTCAACAAAAACATGCACACAAAAAAATAACTTCTGTTCCCATGCACATTTTTGAGTTTCTAGGATTAAGACAATTAAAAGCCTGTAGATAAATAGACACATCTTTATAATACAAGCTTATTATCATATATTATATATATTTTACATATATAGATACTAAACTAATATAAAGATACTGGTTTGCTATTGAACTCTCCATTGAGAACTACAGTGTTTGGCCTTCGTTCTCAGTCTGGTGCTTTAGTCTTGTTCTCATGACTTTACACCCACACCAAAAAACCTGCCATTCTTTCTGTAAAATTACTAGATTTGTGGGTGCGAGCCAATAATGAAATACACATGTGCTGCCACTTGTATGCTTTAATAATCTGTGCACACTAAATGGTATCTGCAAAAAACAGATGCTGGGGAAAGGCCATAAAATGGCAGAAGTAAGACACTGCAGTAGGAAGAAGAGGTTTTATGTCATCTCCATATGGGAGGAGAAACAGCAACCTGGCAAAACCTCACTGGGACACAGTGAGAGCCTCACTTCACTACATGGCTCAAAGCAGGCACTGGTCACAGCAGAAGATCTCTAAATGCACTGACTCATCTTGAGTTGGGTCAAGCAGCTTGTCTTCATTGCCTTCAAAACCCACCTGCAGCAGGGCTTTTGGTATGCAGGCAGAACGAGCCAGCAGTGCATTCTCCTCTCCCAGTTAAAAAGACCGTTCCCTTCTCTCCTTCTTGTCCATGGAAAAGTACTAAATCAGCTGGATAAATTATCCTGAAGCAGTTATTCTGGTAAATTCTCACTTGAGAACTAGGTAAATGAGAGCAGAAGTGGACAGGCAATCGTATCCTGAAATTGCAGTACTTAACAACCAACCTGGTCATCCTTTATCACACACACAGTCTTGATGTGTTTGGAAAGACTTTATAGAAGCTTAGGATGCAAGTAATGCTGTTGCAAGTAGGACTGCTCTGAATACAAGGGAAAAAAGGATTTGTTCTCAGTGCAAGACAATAAAATCAAGGGACTACTTGTCAGTTAATAATTCCCTTGAGTTCGTTTGCTGAGGTGAATATGATGAAAGGATAGGATTTACCTTGCCTTGCTGATCTATTGTGAAAATTATCAGCTGCTTTTTTCACCTGTCTTTTATCACATGCTAGTCAGTACCACTGGCTTTCTTGAGGTAAGACTAAATCCCACCTCAGAAAGCCACTGGCAGACTGAAAAAGAAGTTTCACTGTAAAGTCCTAGTAGACAGAAGGTGCTATTAATTTTTATTTTGAAACAGGTCATTGAGAGCAGCAGTACAGTTTCTCTGGACCTCAGTTAATTAGCTCACAGTACAAAAACACAGTACCTTCTCTCCCAAGAGAGTTTACGCAATATAATTGCAAGCAATCTAAAATCTTAGCTCTCTAGAAGTAAAGGTAAAATACTGATGTAGGAAGACACAGGCTGGAGACTGGGGTGAGAGAGCATAGACCGCATGTTTCCACATGCCCCATGTGGGGCCGTCATCCCCCCAGGGAGGCCAGGCTGCTCTTTGTAACCACACCAGAGAGCAATGAACAGGCTCCATGCTTTACAGGACTCCAGCAGCCACCAAGCTGCAATTCCTTTAAAGGTGTGTAATTTCAACACTTTCATTTTCCTGTTTCAAAACTCAGCTGAGACGAAAAGCAACTGTTTTCCCAGGAAAAGCCACTATGACCCCAATTACAAGCCGAAAGGTACATTTTTCAGCAGCATTTGGAGCCACCTTCACTTGGCCACACTGGGGATCATCAGCCAAAACACTGACACACTTCAATTACAGCAAGAATCCTGGTAAGATGAGCTCTCCCCACAATATCATGCATCCGTCCAGAAGCCCATTTGTAAATCTTTCCGCCTCACAGCGCAGGCTGAGGAAAGGCTGCTGGTAATACAGAATAACAAAACAAAAGAGAGGAACTCAATGGAGTTATTTTTAGGCTCCTTCAGTTTTGTCATTTGTCATGGGACTCTTATAGTGGTATTAGGATAAGAAAGGCTTCAATGTGTGCCCATGGAGTAACCACAGAGCAAAGCCAAGCACTAAATGAATTTCAAAAACCCTTCCGGAGAAAACACACAAAGACCCCTGCTCAACGTTTTGTTTTTTTTTTTTTAACTATACTTGGCTACAGGCAAATTTAAGGGTTTCCTACCAAATGGTTTCCTACTCCTTGTCAGAGCCTGCAACAAGAGAAGCACTGTCAGAAGACATTACTGCAGCCCTAAAGATAGGAGCTAGCAACAGCACACTGGAGCACAGGGTGCCCAGTGTTTGCCCCCCTCCTGCTGCAGGGTGGGATGGAGGTGCACCTCCGCCACAGCTGGAGCTGGCCCCAGTCTGGAAGCCCTGTGTCAAGATATGTATTTTACCACAGGGCACCAACCTCAGCTCACTGTACAGCCACAGAAAGCAGTAATTGTGGAGGACAAGGCACAGCCCATCAATGGCAGGATCTGTTACGCTTGTGCTGCCTTTTTTTCGTATTGTTTTTTAAAGGCTATTACAACTATCAACACAGGATATAAGCTGATATCCAAAGTGGTTAAACACCAAAGGTTCAGCAGCAGTCCACTAAATGAGATACACGTTTACTGACATCCTAGAATCTAGGAGGCTATTACTAAGCCCATCAAAGCAGTGCAGAAATATCAGAGCCAGGCACAAATACAAGCAGGTACAGAAACCACACTGACAGATGCGCAACATTCACATGAAATCATTGTATGACTATGATTATGAAAGGCTAAGTGAAGTTCCTGAGTATTTCATGAGTGATTATCCAACTATTTTGGAAAAACAATACATAGAAGGATGGATGAGACTCTGACATGTAAATACACCCCAGGTTACACCTTTAACTTCACAACCCAGAAACTGTAGATGAGACTGCGAGTGAGAGGAGAGCTGCGCCAGCTGTACTTAACTGCTGTCATGCAAATGTCCAGAGAAAAGGACTGAAAACTTCAACATCCCCTTTACAAGGGTGAGAAAAGTGCCATCTGACAGAGGTTTCATCCACTAGCACTGTCCACATGAAAAGTCAGACTCAGAGTACAGCACAGTGATAATTTGTCAGACTATTTCTCGAAGCTAAAGTTATTAAAACAAGTTGTTTCACGTGTCAGATGGTCCTTTTCTTTGCAACATCTGTTCTCTTGCTGAGCTGTGAAAACTGCAGTGTCTTTTCCACTTCTCTTTGCTTTTCTCTGCAGTTTGTTGCATCTCTCAGACTCTTCTGAGGCTTTTACTGGGCTTTTTACACAAAGGCAGGAAGGAACCCAGACCCCAGGACCATCCTCACCAATGAATGAGGGGCGGAATGAGGGATGGGCAAGAGGAAACAGGACACTCCTCACCTTCCTGGTTACAGCTGGATCCAGATAGCCCTTCAACTTCTGGATGTATGTGTGTGGAGGATTCTTCACTTGAAATCTTTCCTGCAAGAGATACAAGAATAAACATCAAACATTTTATAACATCTTCTGCATTTACTTACTACATAAAATGCGAGCACACACATACATATTTTAAAAATATAGCTTTGTAATATTATTTTATAACTCCATACCTTATAGAATCATAGAAACAACCTGGTTGAAAAAGACCTTGAAGATACCAAGACCAAACATTACCCCAGGACTATAAGCCCACCACAAAACCGTGTCACTAAGGTAAACTGATCTCCCCTCATGGCTGCCCCTCATGATCTCCAGTCACAGCAACCCCTCATTTGCCCCCTCACAGTGCCTCACACTATGTAGCTGCCACCCCTCATCTCCCCTCAGTATTTCCCTTCATGCACACCCATCACAGCCCCTGGCTGCCCCTGCTCTCATCTCATGATCTTCCCGTATGGCTGTTCCTTCTCTCCTCTCATGGCTGTTCCTGCTCCCTCCTCATGACCTTCCCTCATGGCCATCCCTTCTCCCCTCCAGGTTTTCCCTTACGGTGGTCCCTGCTCTCCTCTCATGATCATCCCTCAATATCTCCCTTCACCCCTCATGGCTATCTCTGCTCTCCCATCATGGCCATCCCTGTTCTCCTCCCATGATCTTCCCTCATGGCTGTCCCTCTTCTCATGATTTTCCCTCTTGGCCACACCTGCTCTCCCCTCACTACCTCCCTTCACCCCTCATGGCTGTCCCTGTTCTCCCACTCATGATCTTCTCTCATGGCCATCCCTGCTCTCCCCTCACTATCACCCCTCGCCCCCCATGGCCACCTCCTCTGTCCGCACATGATCTCCTCTTGCCTCTCATGGCCACCACTCCTCCCCATCCCAACAACCTATGTCCCCTGATGTACCCCAGAGCTAGTGGAAATATTTGTAAGTATACAATTTATGTATTTATATGCACACAAATAAAATACATTTACATGTATATTGATATTCTGAAATTTGATATGTAAAATACACCTTATTCAATGACAATTCTGAATGTTAGTTACACATACAAACACATGCATCTGAAATAACAGGCTGGCCAGGAGTACCAAGAGGAAAAACCAAGGTTAGAAGAGCAGATGTGTACCCATACTTGACTGAAAGCCATGACCACAAAAGCCAAACACCTTTTTTATCACTTGCAACAAGTCTAAAACCACACTGCATGGTCTAGTCTCACTTTATTGTTCAGATTCCAGAAAAATTAATGCAAGAGTAATATGTTAGTAATAAACAAGCAATATTTTAACTCCAGGATATTAAATTGGAGTGCTTTTGTAAGGTAGTTCTATGTGAATACACCCAATCCCAGTAACATCCTGCTTCCTATACTAACACAATGCTTGAGCACCATCATGCTCCTGCACCACTTCTGCCAGCACCACTAGCATGGGGAGCGTGTTGTTGCTTGAGCTTGACCTGTCCACCCACAGTTCCCAGGATTTCTTTCCACATCTGTGTCACATGAGGGCCAAGCTGAGGGATCTCCAGCACGGTAGGAAGCAAGCTGGCAAATGCTACTGAGGCCACCAATCCACTTACAAGTGAAATTACGGATGAGATGCCATCCCTGTCCCACTGGGAAAGCCCGGGAAACACCATGTGTCTCTGCTAAGGTTGGAATCAGATCAACCTCAGGACACAGAGGAAGGTAGGCTGCCTGCAATGGTGGCTTTTACCAAGTAAAACATCTAATCATGCACACTCATATTCCCGCTTTCTGTCATATGCCAGCAGCACGCCTGACGCCTTATCCCCATCTCGCACACCTGCTGCTGTTCCAGTGCAGAAAAATTCCTATCTGCTTTGAGACTCATTTCTCACTGAAGGTTTCCAAATGCCTAACAGTAGAGGGGGATGCTTGATCTGCAACCCAGCATCAGCCACATCCAGAAGTGGATTAAAGATTTTGGTGACAAATACAAGGTCTGCAAATTTTGTATTCTGGGAGCTGTTTGATTTTTGCTTGCTTTACCAGTTGCACAGCCAGCTAGAAATTTATCCTACAAAAGCTGCTGTGAAACACGAGTTGTTCTGCAAGGAACATGCTGCGTCCAAACCTGTTAAGCGCATTACTGAAAGTTCTGGTACTATTTGTATCTTGAAGAATTTGAAACTATTCTGTCTTTTCCCCTAAGGAAAGATCTCATAACAATTTCCTCCTGAAATTTTGCATTTTATGACTGATATCTGAAACCTCCCTTTATTAGGTTAGGATGCAATTTTGACTACATTATCTGAAAGTTATTTCATAATGAATAAGATACTGCTGCCCAGTTACCAGAATGTACTATCAGAACAACAAAAGTCATTCCTGTTATTATCCTGCTGCTTGTTGCAATAAAAGTAATTCATCGTGGTGAGCAGGAAAAAATGAACTAAGAAGTCTGCCAGTCTGTGGTCCTTTGGCCCCAGGCGAGAGCTCTGTAAGACAGAGTGCAGACATTTCTTTCCTCTTTTACAACCAGATTTTTTTTCCATGCACCTTCACGTATATGGGCCAAACACAGTCCTGGAATTGGCATTTCCTTTTTATCTAAAAAACAGTTCAGAAAATCCAAAGTTCCTCATTGCCAGTCCCTTTCACACTCTTGTAGTTCAATTTGCTGCTAACTGGAACTGCTACTGCTGTGTTAAGGACAGGGACACAAGACAGATGCATGGAATTACAGACAGGTTTTGGAACGAAGTGCCAGGCCTCCATCACCCAGCTCCACTGGCGCAAGCAGAAATCATCTGCCACATCCCAAGAGGTGCGCAATAGTCAGCCCAAGCATCCAACTCTCCCATCCAATAAATGGGAGCTGGCACACCCACAGATGTTGACAGAGGCCTTAAAGGAAAACAGAAAACTTGAAACAAAAAACCCAGAAGGTCATAAAATAAATCAGTGAAAACATGAAGATGTCAAAGTACCCCAACTGCCTGCTTAATTTTTGCACTTTTTACAGGACACTCTTACAGAAACTCTTAGACCAGTTTCTCTGTCAGACTTACAGCCCCCTCAGGATACCATGGCTTTACAGTGGGCATAAATGTAAGTTATTTTGAAGCAATTTCCACCCATTAATCCATTTGAAAACTTCTTCACACTGGCAGACAGACAAAAAGGCACTTTGCAGCAAATGAGAATCTGGCCCACTGCAGACTAGCAAAGAGTCAGAGAGGTATCTGGATCTTGGAGACCAACACTGTTTCTCATTTTGTCGCTCAATAGTTTAGTATCAGTTCCAGAGACATTACAGCATTTGAACAACCACATTTTTCTCTTAAAAAAAAAAAAAAAAAACATAAAAGTAGAAGCGTTTTCATTGTGCCACTTGACAACTATGTCCAAATATTATTCTCTGTAATCGCATGTGGTGGAGCACAATCTGAAAGCCCGCTCTTGAAGAAAAGTAGGCAATGCGAGCAGCAAGCAGCAGGCACAGCAGGAGCCTGCTCCTGACTGCAGTCTCAGACTACCAAGATTGTACATCAGCTCTCCTATTTATTCCTCCCCTTTTGGGGGATTTTCTCATGCTGATGTGTAGCTCTGATGTGTTTAGTCTAATTCCCCAGAGAAGCTATTTTGCTCTTACAGGTTTATTTCTCTTACTAACTAATCAGCCATCATCTGCTAAAGCAACAGGAGCTTTTCCTAACTGCCAGGAGATTTCAAAATGGAACGCTTAAAGAGACTTAACAAGCACATTTAGTAGACTGTGATGCACATACTGTACTGTTTTGTTTGTTTTCTTAAAACCTAGCTGCAATTACATATTTATGTAATAATCTCTTTGGTGATTTAGGTTAGGTATAAGGAAGTTCTTCAAGAGGGTGGTGAGGTGCTGGCATAGGTTGCCCAGAGAAGCTGTGGCTGTCTCATTCCTGGCAGTGTTCAAGGCCAGGTTGGACAGGGCTTTGAGCAACCTGATCTACTGGAAGGTGTTCCTGCCCATGGCAGGGGGGTTGGAACTGGGTGATGTTTAAGGTCTCTCCCAACCCAAACCATTCTAGAATTCTACTGTTCTGTGACTTCATTAAAAAAGATGCTGATCATTAATGGACAGTGGAATTATTTGGGCTGAAGGATTTTAAAGGCATTATCCATGCACACCAGATGCCAGAAATGCTTTTCTCCAACTAATGACCAATATTCACTTGTGGTAGACATCTACTAGTCCTAGAAACATTAACAGCCCTTAAGGTGTTTTTTCTGCTTTGGAAAGCCATGAGGGATTAGCCTTTAAAACTGTCCTTCCCTGGCTATGATTATTGTCTCCATTTATCCAGCTCAGAGTCTGGTATGTCGTACGCTCCAAGAACCAGGGCTCAGTGCTGTGCAGTGATGGCAGCCTGAAGCTCCCCGACGCCTCTGGGATACCCTGAACGTCTACTTGCAGCCATCGTCCTCTCAAAAACCTGATGCTGTGCCAGAGCTCACACAGTGTGTGAAGGCACAGGGCTCATCAGACCAGCATGACTGCAGTCTGGTATTTCATTTGCTGTGAATGCTGTTAAGTAACTGTGCAGGTTGGCCAGCATAGGGTCCTCTCAAGGTCCTCTGGTGCTTCTTTAGAGCATTTACTTCCCCATAGCTCCTCCTGTAGAGACAAACATGGCTTCTTGGCTAACACTGAGGCACTGCTGTTCACATGTAACTCACTTGCCTTAGATACTGTAAATAAGGAGTTAAAAATCATTGTCTTTTCCTGCCTGCTCCTCCTCTCCACTTCTGGCAACTCCCAATCACTCACTGGCCAAATCTGCTTTCAAAATAAGAATTTATATGGCATCATGTTTAATGCTGCTCGAATGCCGAGGCTGGGGATTTTTACCACACACATATATAAAGTTTAAAATCCGTATCTGAGCCTCCAAAGTTTGCCGAGCAAAAAGTGTAAGCCGCTGGGTGACATCATGACTGGGACATGGTGGCTTACTCTTCCAGTTGCCCCAGGACTGCGCTATTCAGACACAACAAAATTACTAAATCCTAATGAAACCTATTTTATCTCCACTACATGACTCATATAAGCACCAATGCTATCTACAGCCCTGAAAGGAGAAAGGCACAGACCAGTAATAACTCGACCCTGCCTTTGTCAGCCACCAAGAAAGCAAACTAACTGACTTCCCAAGGATAAAAGGCTCTCTCTTACTTGAGAAATTGCTGAGGAGCAGTGCCAGAACAACAGCTAAGCGTAGAGAAGTGCAAGAAAAGAGCCAGCAGCACTGGACCACAGAGCAACAAGATGACCTAGTCCTCAAGACCTTCCTTTAGGGTAATAAATTACGAGTACTCAGGGAAAAAGCTTGGATGGGGGGGCACAATACCACCTCTGTGTTTCTTTTATCAGCAATCACCAGAATTAGCACTTTACTTCCCAATGGATAAGAAAAAAAAGGGGGGGGGGGGCTGGAGCGGGCTTTAAATAAGCAATAAATAGGAA
>JASSUY010010395.1:0-20316 GCA_032466535.1 Forpus xanthops
GCAGTTGTGGAGTGCCCCCCCCCCTTCATCTCGTATCACAGTAGCTCTCCCAAAGCTTCTCACTTGTGATGTTATACTTCATTGTCTGGCACGCTTACAGGCCTCTTTCCATACACTACATTTAGGAAAAGCGCCCTTTACATTGTTTGCTCTTCAGGCATGTGTGACACTCTCAATTCATCAGCTCTTCAAGTCTGCTGTTTCACATTAAACATATGCATCAGCAGGGGTTTATTTTTTTTACAATACCGGATGAATCAAGTAATTGACACATTAACAAATCTGTTTGCTTTTCATGGTGCTTTGCTTTGGGTTTTTGTAATTAAACAAAAGACTGTTTGATTGCTGCTTTTTCCCTCAAAATGAAGCACTGCTCATACAGGCACTTTAACTCTGTATTTGCTTTCTAAAGCACCATGTTCTCTCTTTCCCCTCCCCATGACAGCTCAAGGCAAACCACAGTCCCTAGGACATCTGGAGGTTGTGGTCTGTGAATCCCTTCCAGCCACGAACAAAAGCAATCATCTTTCCTGAATTAATAAATACTTGAGACTTGTTAGTATTTCTGAATTGCAAAACTCTGTGCTTGCAAAGGCTATACAGAAAACAGCTGTCCTTCAAAAGGTTATTAAAAAGGAAAGCAAAAGCTCCATGTTGTCTGTGCAAGATGAGAAAATGCATCTGCCTTGTGTCTTCAGTAACTGATACACAGCAGGTCCGCTAGTATTTCTTGCTCCTCTTGGATTCACATGACCATGGCTTAGTTTTCCAGGGATTTTTTGTGAAAGTTGAGGGAAAAAAAAAATGACTAGAGATAATTATAAGTATATGCTAAAGATACAGTGAACACAGCCAGCAAGAAGATGCAAGTATCCTAATTCTGAATGGTAAGAGATGTCAAGAGAGAATCCTGCCTTGAACTGCAAATGTTTTAAATTATTCAGTTTCTGCCAGCAAGAAGGAAAGGGGCTAAAGTGAATCCAGAACATCTTAATAGACCTAGAAAAAGCAAAGTCTGTCCAAAGAGTGTGCTCCCATGGAGCCTGTGTACCACTCCTCCCTCTGGGGTGTGGGCCAGTACCGCATCTGTGTAGTTAAATCACTGCAACAAAGCTGTGCCCTTCTTAAAAGTCAGCCTGGGTGTGCACTTCTGGCAGAAAGGCTGCCTGGGCAGCAGAAGGGAGGAGCAGGCAAGAGGAGCAGATTCACTTTCTGCCAGGATTCTGTTTCCTACCGTGTTCGACTCGACTCTGAACACTCGCCTTCACAAACGTTGAATTGTTCAAACTACATACAATCTCGTGGTGTTCATTTATGACAGCACAACTAGCGACAAGGAACTTTAAAGTGCTCGACTCCCTTCAAACAGGAATAAATCTGTGGTGACAGGCTGCAGAATGCACAACTTGTTTCTCCACCACCCCATGATGCACACATACCACACCGAGTTCAGGAAACTCCAGCGAAACTCTGCACACAGGCTCTAAGCAGTCATCTGCAAGAGTTTTATCTCCAGTTCCCCCTCCCCAGGTCAGGAGTACAAATCACAAAAAGCAGAACCTCTCTGGCACATCTCTCTTGCAAATTGTTGTAATTTCCCATCTGTCTGAAGCTTGGATGGCTTTGCCGGGTCCATAGGGGATGATTTACAGCATTCGTTTTGGATTAAGGGTTCCTAAACTGTGACTCAGGAGACAGAGTAAATAATCTGCAGCTGCCTCACAGAGCCATATTAAATGGTGAAAGTGCCTGTCCCATGGGGCTCTGCCAGTGGGTCGTGAATGAGTTTGAATTCAGCAGCTATGACCTAATCTAAAATTTTAGGAATTGATTAGCGTGTCGACTGCACACTGGTAAAAATGGGACAGATCTGTTGGGTAACCCTATTGCAGAGAACACGGTTTGTCCAGGCATCTTTTTTTGAACTTGTCAAGTTGTTGGCTGAACAAGTCAATATAGTTTTCTCTATTATTGAAATTTATTGTTTGTCATTTGGTTTTGTGTTGGAAGCTACTTCTAACATCACACCTTGCTTTGTGTGCAACAACATTATAACCAGTTGTGTTTGGCTTGACAGTTACTGTAACTGCAGCGTGACTGCACAGAAGTTAGCAAAGGCAAACAGGCAGTATAAAAACCGTGTCCTCTGGATCAAAAGGCTTTTCAGCAAGAACACATTCATTTGCTTATTATTTCCCTGGCAGCTTCTAAATTTTGGGGATTTTTTGGATTTCGCAGTAGGCACAAAGTCCTTTTCTAGTAAACAGGAAAGGCATGTTTTTCATTTGTCTTTTCTGATACCATTTTCCATATATTCAGTCAAAGGCAACCATACAGCACCATAACAACATGGTACTTCACCTTCCCTTCCATTTCCAGTTCTCACACTGTCACATTTTAGTCAACGAGTTGCTGCTAAGCTGTCTCCAGTGCTCCATGAACTTTCCTGCATCATATCCTTTACAACTGGGGGCTAGACTACGAGAGTCACCTTGAACGGTTTTGCTCCTTGAGCATCCCCGTTCTGCAGCATGGGTACACCCTTACAGGTGGTGCTGCCAGCCAGTACTGGGTAATTAACTGCAGTCTGGTAGAAAAATTGCATTAGCATAGCCAAGCCTCACATCGATCTACCAGAGCAAATCTGCAATGCAGATGCAGAAGCCTATTTCGCCAGTTCACTTAAGTATTTTAGGTTCAATAACTGAAGCAACTCAACCAGTTTGCTGCTCACCATTTTCCACACTGTGGAAGGTTCTTCATAATGTACCATAATTCTTGGTCACTGGGTGGTCTGCATGCAGAAGCACTGTTGTTTTGAATCAGTGAACGCAGTCGTGCCTGCAGTGTTTGCAGACTTCTGAGATAAAACACAGGAACTAAGTAAGCATAAAGAAACACAGAGCTGTTTGTATTACAACCATTTAGTGCTACCTCATCTGCCATCATGGTTGAGAGAGGAAAAGGGTTCAAGTGAGGATACATGCTCAGTGTCAGTTACACTCTCTATAACGTGGCTGCAAACTCCAGCCCTTCAGAGCTTTTGCGACCTAAACCAGTTGCTGCCACTCCACCATGTAAGGCTCCAGGACCATTTTATATTTACATTTAAGCCAAATCACAAGATTTGCAACATGGACTTTGAAATTCATTTTATAACATAAAACAGAGTAATAGGCCAACACGTCTACCTAAGCACACAAGAAGGCAGTTTTTTCTGTGGATGAGTGCATTCTTTCCTTTCTGAATATAGATCTGACCAGAACAGGATTGTAGTACCAAGTGCAGGGAATCAAAAAGCCTACCTGCCAGCACAGCTGGCATTTAGCACCAGCTGGAGCCAGCCTCTACCCAGCTAAAAAGGAAGACAACAGCCTCAAATCTGTGCTTTCTAGAGAAGGTGGCCAGCAACACTGTCACCAACATCCTACTATACAAGATGGCCCCTTCTACACAATAGCACACAGAAAGGAAAGCGTGACTTTTACAGATTTTTCTACAACATCCAACTGCACCAAGGACTGAACTAGTTAAATCACTGCTCTGTGCCAGCTGATGAATTCTGTTCAGAAACTAAGTAAGCAGTTTGGAAAAGGTTTGATTAGAACTGCCTGGGGGCCTGGCAAGATGCAGGAAACTTCTGTGACCCAATTATATTGCTGATCAGAAGCCTCTTCCCAGCAGATGGTGGGACGGTGCATGAGAAAAGACAGTGAAATTTCAGGGGAAAGCTCTCCACAGAAATACTCTGTAGTTCACTGTCTCCAACTTTCATTATCATCACCATGCAGCATCACAACTTTTTAGGCCTCTTGTCTACCAAGAACACTAAAGCTTCCTCATGCAGTTCCTCTCACTTTTGCTTTGAACTTGTTTCCTTCATTGGAACATTTCTGTAACTCAAATGATTGTGCATACTATGACCATGTCGGGAACACTCCCTGTGCTGAAGTATTTGAAAATTGCTCACTTTTGAGAAGAAGGAAAGCTCAGAAAGAAGCTTCTAATGGAGCAGAAGTGGTGACGTTAAAGTCCTCCAGCCATGAAAGACAAAAATAATTTAGTTGGATCATAAAGTAGATGCTCGGAACATATGTCAAGGCCAGATCAAACCAGCTAGTTGTTGCTGTTATCTACTTAATCTGTTGCTTGGAAGAGGGAGTTAGGAAATTCTTTTCAGCCAATGCAAGCGTCTAAGCCAATGCCCAAGGCAAATTATGCTCTAAACAATAAGGCATTTTGCCTAACTCTGTAATAAAAACTGCATTTCCAAAGCCAGCTGTTTGGTTGCAGTCTCCTCTGGCAATTTCCAGTCAATAATTCATGTTTACATAAATGCATAACCCTGCCTCATCCCCCCACCCTCAAGTCTTATCCCCTTCAGAAATCAGGCATGAGGTAGGAAATGGGGACTTCTAATCCTTGAAACAAAAATTTAGGCCACTTCCTTGAGAGCTGCCACATGGTGTCTATTTAAAAAAGTGACATTCAATAGAGGCACAATAGCACAGAAGATCCCTTTGTGAATTTTTCTTTCGAGTTATTGAAATCTTTTCACAAGAATATAAATCACAGAACAGTTTCATTGCAGAAAGTGTTCCATCGATCTTTTGGCAGCTATATTGTTCACACAATAGATTAACTGATTTTTGCTAGCCCTACGTATTGATTGAGAAAAGTTAGTAAAATGCAACTCTGGCTGGAAATTGTACATCCAAATCTGCACATTTATACTGAAGATAGCAGTGAACTGAGTCAAATCCACAAACAGAAGTCTTAAAGGGACATTTCCCTTGAGGTACACTTATCTTCCTGTATGTTCAATAAAGTTCTATGATCTGTCTTTGGCAGCACAGAACATTAGCAGCATGCTATTCACAGATTACAAGATACACTGCAGAAAGACTGGAGTATATTAAGTTTTACAATATTTAATAACCCTTAAAATGCAGGGTTCTGGAAGCTCATATGTAATACTTTGCCAAGCACAGAGTTACCCGTTCTTGCAAGACCACAGTAGTTCCTTGAATGAACATGAATGGGCATGGTTGGTTGTAGACAGGAGCAGACAAAGCCTGCCTTTTTCTGCACCACAGGCATTCCTGCCTATGCCCATGTCTGCTTGATGGCATAGCACACTAGGGATGCTTACCCAGTCACTGCTGAACATTCCAAGGATAAAAAAGTTCTAAATCTAGCATCATCCCTCTAAAAAATAAAAAAGGTTATTTTTTCCTATATGATTCAAAACACGGCACAACCTCTTGCAGTCATCGTGTTCAGCAGAATGAGTGCAAATCTTTAACTTGATCCTTTTAGAACCTAACTTGTATATGGCCACTCTAAGACTAAAATAAATACATCCTAATATAACCACAGACCATTAATGGTTTGGATCCATAGCTTGAAAACTTGGGTATTTGATGTGCTACTGAAACTGTAGATCCTTGAAATGTGCAAGGAAAAAAATAATGTGAGTCCCAATATGGCTCTTACACCCAGGTGCATCTGGCTTCCTCTTCCCTAATTCTTCACCAGGCACATGGCCCATTCATTGACAAGTGTGTTTTCCCAGTTTGGTTTCCTGGGAGTCTCTACTGGCTGTACATCAAGCCAAATGTTCATTTTGCTATCGACATAGCCAGGGATGCTAGCCAACCCTTGTTCAACTAGTGTTACTGCTTTACAACATGTCATGCTTGGTAGTATTGAAAGGAAAAGCCAATAAAAAGAAAAAATTAATCTTGTGATTAGAAACAACACTTTGGATTGCTGGCTGCTGACACTGGCACCATGCCACCCTCTCTGAGGACAGAATAGAACCTGTCTGCTGTCTTCACCAACAAAAGGATTTCTACAAAATAAGGGTCTCTTGCTATGAATGATCAAAATGAGCAGCTTGGCAAGGAGACCTGGCAAGTCATCAATTACAGCTTTGTTCTATCCCAACTTAAAGCTGGTATTGTCCAGTTCCAGACTAAGAGGATCCAAGTCCTTCTCTTAACAGAATTTCTGCCTACCAAGTACGTTACAGCTAAATTCACAATATACAGAATTTGTAGCAAATTTGTAAGAGAATTAAAGTTTGAAAATTTGTTTCTAAGGTATTTGCATGTGTCAATGCAGAGTACAGAATGTTTTAAAATCTGAATCCTCAGGGCCTGCAAAGCACCTGCTCCCTCAAAACAGGCCACTGAAAGATTTGTGCTGATCCTTTGGAAAGGGATTAATTCCTTGTCAACTATGACTATTTGCATAGGATACTGTGTTAGTTATGCCAAAGTCCTCTTTGATACTTGCACTCATGCATAAACTGTAGGTTTTGTGATCAGTTATACAATGTTCACTTTTATACTGGCAAATATTAAGTCTGATTTAAACTCTGCTTAGAAGGTATCCCTTAGGGAAATGCTGATATGCAAATGCACTTAGTGAAAACAAGAAAGCTCATAAGCATGACAAACACACTTTGAATGACTTCTCATCATCATGTTAGAGGAATATGACAGAAACTCCATATTATAAACAGCAAGATCTGGCCTCTATGCTACTTGGAAATGGAATCTCCCATTTTCCAGTCCTGCTTTCCCTCTTTCCACACATTCTTTAGTTGACCACAAAATCTCATCACTTTATACATGCAGTATTTTCTTAACATTTAACAGCAACAAGCACTGGACAGTCCTTCCTGGTCCAAAAATTATTATCTGTGGCAAAACATGTGAGTGACCAGTATAACACCATCACCATCAAATCATCAAGAACACCTTCACACAAAACCATTTTAAACATGAAGAAATCCAAACGCAGGACACTAATGCCTCTGATTTCTTATTTCAGTATGTTTGCTGATGGTACAGTATACCCACTAGTTTTGCCAGCATCGAGGCCTCTCAATCTCAGTGTGATCAATGATGCTTTTCATAAAATAGCTTTCTAAAAATCAGTTCCATCCAGCAGCTGTATATGGCTGTCTCCCAAGAAGTGTGATGACATATCTGCTTCCCAGTAATAAATGGTAAAGATATGACTGCTTTTGAAAATCCTCACTATCTTTATGGAAACCTATCCATTTGTATGTTTCATTACTTTCAGCTATTCCTAAGTTGCACCAAAGGGGACACTGGGACGTCTCACTAAGAGGGTTGTGAAGACATAAATACTGTGATAAGAAGAAACCTTCGACCAAACCTTTGATGACGAATAGCAAAATAACAGTTTCTGGAATCAATTTCTCAAGCTTTGATGATTGTGGTAGACAAAAATGGTTCCGAGACATAAACCACAATCTGAAATGGAGTAAAACCTGTTTGTGTGCTTTCCCTGCTATAGTAACCTTAAGAAACTGCTCTTCAGCTCACCAAGCAAGAAACCCCATGTGTTGATAGAAAAGTTGTGCTACCTAACGCTATGAATCTATGAAAGTGATAAATAGCCCCAACGTTGATGCAGCCAGCGAGAAGACGTTGTCAGATCATTAAGGTGATTTGTCAGTGTTCAAAGATGTTGAATTTTCTATCTTCCACTTCCTTCCTCAAGCTCCTTGCACATGCACATGCCCTCCAAAGCCATCTTTCAGCATGAAAAAAATCAAAATTTTCCTACTTTCCTATTCACCTTAAAAATCTGCCAAGTTTCCAGAAACAATTTTCAGCTCAATCTCTCCTTTCTCAGAGAGGCTGGCTTTGTGCACAAGCATTTCTTAGCAAGTTTAGGCTAACACATTGGACTGTGATTATCACGTTCAGTGTTCTTAGGAAATTCTTTGCTGCTGCAGGAGCTGAATGCAGCCATCTTACATGTGGGTTTTTCACCCTCTTGTGATTACAGACAATAAATAATGCTTTTGTACGCTTTCTACAGAGCTGCAGATTGGTATGAGATTAATTCTAAAACCTATTTTATCAGGTTAGTCTGATTAACTTGGGATTTCAGATCTGTCCTGCAGGACATACTGAAAATCTCTCTTATCTCAAAACACATTTTAACAGACAAACAAGGGTCCTACTAAAACCCAGAAGTGGTCACTAAAACCATGACAAACAGAAATAGTAAAAGCACAAAGAAGCACCAGGAATGTTCCTCCAGCAATACTCTACCATGATCAATGTGCCTATGACTTTGCTAAGTAGCACCACAAGACAGCATTGAGGTTTTTTACTTATGTAAGCAATTCTGCTTAGACCAAAATGACTGTGCATATGTGTAACCTGCCAGGGATGCTTTCAGCTATAGAGTCCATGGTCTAATCCCACAGATACAGGTAAGAAGGTAACTAAAGCATTCATCATGTTGTACACAGGGTGAATGCTCTTCTAGCTTAGTCATAATGCTTGAACTGAAATATCTCACAGAAGAGGAATAAACACAAAGATTATAGTGTGAGAAAGGATCTTCAAAAAGTACAGAGAAAGTGGTTTTCATACTTGTACAACTAGGATAATTTCTACTGGAAAAATCCACTCCCGCTAATACTTTGCAAACAGTGAACATAACCACAAAGTGATATCAACTAAGCAACACAGAAAAGCAGATACCTTTATGTTTTAAGGAAAGGTAGCTTTTGACCTGCTACTGCAAGGGTGCAGACACAGCAACCTTTTTTTTGTGTCAAGAATCTGCCTTCCTGTATTTCAGCACCAGCTCTGCACTGCACTTATCTTACTTTGCAATGCTTCACAACATGGATGCCTGGGCCTTAGGACAGTTGAAA
The DNA here is from genome assembly GCA_032466535.1 of Forpus xanthops. Taxonomy (NCBI): domain Eukaryota; kingdom Metazoa; phylum Chordata; class Aves; order Psittaciformes; family Psittacidae; genus Forpus; species Forpus xanthops. The sequence goes on from JASSUY010010395.1 coordinate 8,714, forward strand.
ACAACTCCAGTGGAAACCGGCTTTTTGTGCTTGACACCTCATTTTCAGACCAACTGTCATCTTGGTATTAACAATGCAATGGCAGTTCTACCGTGGAACAAATGCCTCATAAATATGGATTTGCAAAACTGAAATGCCTAGGTAATGAAGACAGCTGAGAGACACAACCCCACATATTTAAGACTGGTTGCAAAATGTGACCAGACTGACAGCATACAACTCTTAACATCTTTATAAAACTCAAATATGAGAAATATGCATTTAAACAACACAGCAAAGGACAAAAGTAACATTAGAAGACGCAAATGAATCCAAGTCACAGATATGTAAATGCAGTATTTTATTATTGCGCTACATTTTCAGGCTGCATGAGTAATTGTACATATATTCTGTGGTTGTACTAAGCCATTGTGACAACTATGACTTTATTGTGGCAACAAAATGCCAAGAAATTCCTTAAGATTAAGCAATAATTTCTGACACTGCAATCCTGCAGCTATCTCCACAAGCAAATAAATGAAAATGCTGCACTGCCTCCTGCTACGTTCTGGAGAGCTGTGTCAGGCAATGCAGTGTGCCCAGGAAAAACACTGAAGATGTATAGCCAGTGACTGACAACTGTCAATCAGCAATAACATATTCACTGCCACTTCCTGAAGTGGCTCAGGTAGGCTTGCAAGAGAAATGCTACACTGTATTCCCCTGAAGATGTGAAAGTTATCTTCCAAAAAGACTACAATCTTCCTGAAAAGGAAACCTGTATTTTTTGTGGGGACAAAAATGCAGTTGTGGAAGAAGCCAGACTGGTTTGCACTTTCTATGACAACCCTTCTGGCCACCCCCACCACGTAACAGAGAAACTGGGCTGCGCTATATTGAGCATGGCAGCAGCCACCAAAAATATCCCAAGGGGAGAGATACTCAGCTGAATCCAGCCAGGTACCCAGGATCAACTACTTGCTTGGCTGAAGAGCAGGAAGCCTTTCAACTGGCTAAGACATGCCAGTGTTGGCATACAAGAAAGCCCTGGGAAGGGAACAGAAAGGATGAAGATTTCTAGGGAGTAAAGGCCAGCAAAGAACAGTTAAAAATTATTCCCTTCCATTAAATGTGTGAATGAAGAGTAAGTGAAAACAGAGGGAGATACTGAATAAAGAAGAAAGAGCATGAAAGAGAAAGCACAGAGGACAGAAAGGAAAACAAGAGTAAAGGAGGTGCCAGAGTGTTGCAAGAAAACAGTAAGTCCATTTCCCATGGTGCTACCGTAATGGCATTCTGAAGACAGGAGGAGTGGATTTTTATTCCAGCAACGGCTTCAAGAGACAATTTTTCCACCTTCATTCCCATTAGTGTGATTCTTGCTCAATAAGTCCCCAATAAAAATCACTGCCTCACAAGGACTACTGAGCCTGTCCTTTGAATGAAGCAGGGTGCTGAACATGGGAAGGCTTGGCATCACACAAGATTGGGCACCGAGAGCTGCTAGGAAGAAATCTAGTATATCCTTGAGCTCAAAGCTACCAAGGATACTTCTACAGTAAAGCTACCAGCATTTCAGTGGTCAAGGTCAGAATCACAGATGGGTCTCTGAATCATCAATATAGTCTTTAGCTATTATAGGCTATTCATACAAAAAAAAATATAACAGGTAGTTGGAAATCTGGGTTTTTTTTTGTTTTTTTTTTTTTTGGTGGGGACACGTGTATGTTTGTGCCTGGTTTTGGCTCTTTGTCCAGCTATAGTTGGCAGCTATGCTGTCATTCCTGAGCTGCAACACACAGAGATGTAGCCAGTACGCAGCATCTGTCTGACAGCCTCTTCCTCAGGTTGTTCAGACAGCTACTGTGCCCACTAAAGGGCATGCTATGCAGAAGCTGACACATAGGAATTGATTTAAAACACATTATTCATGATTTTGTCTGCTTTCATCATGGTTTTCTATTACAAACAAAATCCCTTTCTGAAACTATTAAAGGACCTGGCATCAAATAAAGCAAAGCCTCGAATTCCTGCCTGGAGGGTCTATGCTACAGCATTTATAGACTCAATCAAAAGCAAAGTTTGCTGACAGACAGCCAGACTTCTAAACTTCATTTGCCCAGGCTGTACTAGAAGCATACAGCACTAATGCAATTGTAGCAAACATAGCAATCATTTGTTCTGCTTGACAAAGGTCACCAGACATCAGCTTGAATCTCCCACTAAAGCCAGTTTACTGAATTCTGCTTTCAGTAGCAGAATCAAAAACTTCACATTGAGCTGGGCCTCATTTTTTTATACTGAGAAGTCAGGAACATTATGCCTTTCTTATACTCCGCAATTTTAAATTTGCAGGGTATAATCCTGAAAACCAAGATTAAATTTAATATGCTTTGAATTCACATTATCTCTTTGGAAGATGAGATGATTGTAGACAGACTATGCACAATCTAAATGTACTCAGAAGCCCTGTATGTGACAACTATGCACATAACTAAGCAATTCTGCTTGGAAAGGAGGGTCTGTATAATTTTACTCAAAGAACCTTTTGATTTTAGTCTTAGTCAAAATCCAAGCAGCAAATTGTGAACACTGAAGGAGCCTGCCTCTTAATGGCAACTCCCCATAAAACTATTAGATTTTATTCTGAGGCACAAAAAAGATAAACGGTTTTTAAGGACCTTAAAGGAGCCTCTTATTATAGCAAGGTATCAACTTGCTTTTCCCTTGCAGTAGGATTTGCAAGGTAACAGCAAGTTGATACCTTGTCTAATTCCACAGGTGCTGAGGTATGTGGCTTGTGTGTCTAATTTATACATGGACATTTCCAACGTTCAAAGGGGAAAATACGATTTAAGTACAAGACTGTCTGCCAAATTCCTCAGACAACTACAGATGTTTCTTACATGTCTGACCTAAGAGGGTTGACTGCTGAAACCCAAACTTACCCAAACCACTACAATTTCCTCTACAAGCCATTTGCCTAAAGTAAAAGAACAAGAGGAGATCTAGATTTATGAATCATGACACAAACTTATAAATCTTTGCTCTTAGTTTACAATTTAAAAAAACATTTAAGTATGGAGTTTGTCAGCTGAAGTAGCTTCCAGTCCTTTAATCATGTATTACCGTTTAATGGAGCAAAAGCAGCACTTGCGTTTCCCTGCCTTAATACACACTGGTTTTGTTCAATGTCAGTATCTGCAGTGAGAAAGCATGTAACCAAACCTGCAGAATAGTGGAAATGCAGTTAACTCCACAGCAGGAAATAGTCCAGAGGAGGTACCTTTTCCTCCCAGCCTTAATGCTTTTCAAACCTGTAGGGGCCCCTGTACTCCAGAAGGCACTGCTGCTGGCACACTAATGGTTATTTTCAACCCACCTGTCCAACACACAGGGTCTTCAGCATGCATCAGAAGAACAGAAGATGGGGTTTGGTTTTTCAGTTTGTGTTGACAGGCGTGAAGCAACCCCAGAGCTGCTCTAATGTTCAGTTTTTTATTCTGGAACAAGCTGGCCAAAAATTACTGTATCTTGACAGTTGCCAGATAAAGAACCTATCCTTGGCTTCATGTAATTTACCAAATTTTTATCCATTTTGAGTGACTCCTCTGAACATATAATTTTCAATCTTTGTGAAATGAATTTTTCAGCTATTTTCTTTAAAAGAAGCAAAACACTTTTTGCCCAGTTAAATCACAGCAACTTAATCTTTGTGATACGAATGGTGATGATGTTTTGGGGCTAAAATTTGGCAGGGTGTTGCCACTGACATTTCTTCAACCCAAAACTTTTAATCATGTGTTATCCCAATTTTTTAAATAGCTTTAGCTGGTTCAAAATACCATTTTTTCAGTGAATGAGCTATTCAAAAATCCTAATCAGGGCCCCATTTTACTAGAAGCTGCATAAACACAGCTGCTAGGAAGGTTCTGATACAGATTGTAACATAATGGTTTGAATTCTGTTTGGAGAAGAACCTCACAGTGGCAACTCAAACATGCCAAACGTGCTTCTGTGACCCTGAAATGTGATCTAGTTTGATTAAAAATAAAGTGAAATTTAATACACAAATATAAAGAGCAGAAGGTGGAACCAGGGCAACTGTGATTTATGTGTATTTGCACAGAAGAGCAATACCAAATGGGCAAGACAGAAGATAAGCTGAGGAGGAAAAACTGCTGTGAAGAAAGAGGAGTGAAAACAACCCGAGGCAAAACCAGAGCCAAAGGCACCAGCTGAGACCTGCTCTGCTGACCAGAGCACTACTAGCCATGGCCACTGAAGCAACTAAGGAAGCACTAATCCTGAAGGGAGGCTTCCAGGACTTAGCAATAACACGTGGAGGGCTCTTCAGATTGTACTCTGATTCTGTCAGGTAATTTTCCTTCAAAACTATACACCGCTTTCAGGATCCTGGAGAAATCCAGTTTGGAGCCAAAAGCAGATGAGAAGATGTTTAATAACAAGCAGACTGACTCAGCGTCGGGAAAAAGCCCAATGCAGTGCTTCGGAGACAAGGCACGTGAGATGGAGAGCACAGAGAAGACTGTTTCAGATGGCTGCTTCTGCAGGCTTCTCTGGATGCTGCAGAAAAAGATCAGATACTTGTATTACACACTTCTTAGTGATCTTAGTGGAAAGGGCGGGGAACAGGAAGGTTGGTTGGTTTATTTGCTCAGCACTGAAATAGCTCTCAATGCTGAAACAGCTCTCAATTCCAGCTACAGGCTGCTATAATCCTAACAATCATTTTACTGTGTCACAGAAAAATGTATTTAAGATAGTTTGGCTTTGATTTATTCAGTATATATAACAGTGGCAAGGAGTTTTCAAAAATGGTTTGTAGTTGGATTGATGGACATGTAATCATTTTGGAAGGCAAGATGAATCACTCAAACTAGTGGGCTAATGCAAAAATACGCACTGAATTCTCCCTAGCTAAGGAAGCAAAAGAAGAAATTATCACATTCTACATGTATCTTAAGGTATTCCTGGAGAAAGATAATAAACTTTTGCTAGAGAACTGACCTCAAAGAATACTTGAATTTCAGATTGATAGGAGTACTAGGAAAAATAATCTTATCTTTTTGGAACGAATGTGGAATCTGCTGTATCTAACTACATAGCTTACCTTCTTGCTGGATCTTGCATTCTCATTCCTAGGAGAGAAGAGGAACATGTCAGTGCTGTATTGCCAGGCTGAAGTTGGGGGGTGCTGTTAAGAGAATCTGCAAGAGTATCTACTTACCTAACTCTGTGCCTCTCAGATGAGGAGGAAGATCCCTATAATACTGATTCTTTTGATCATCTTCCAGGAAAAAACAAAGGGTGTGTATGTATGTAAAAAAAGAGGGCTGCATCTCAGATCGCAAATGGTGGTGATGCCCAACTTGAACTATCAGCGCTGGCTGCTGCAGTTGAAATTAGCCATGGCAAAGTAAATCCCATTGCATAGCCATGACTATGATAGCAGATGACTTAAATCTATTGTCAGTTCCACCTACACTACACAAAAAAACAGGCAACTTCCATTCAATAAGCAGGTCAGGCTGCTTGAGCTTTTCTTAGGGCATTTCTGTTTGTTTCTTAAACTACCAGTTCTGTAGACTGGACAATTTTGCATAGAATGAATAGTTTCTTTCAAAATCCCATTACAGACTATGGATTTTCCTCAAAAAATTCTACTTCCACTAAAATCTGCAGTCTTCTCTTGGACCTTCCCTGCTTACAAGGCAACACATTATTGCCTGTTCTTTGGATTGTCCTTCCTTGCTTGCTTATAGGAAGTGGTCTGGCCTTCCTAATAAATTTCACCTGTGAGAGACCTGCCCAAGCAGCAAAATCACTCCCAAGGAAATAGTTTTCAACCACACTTCCCAATAATGGTCTCTGGGACGTATTGCTCAGACTGTGGATTTTAGCATGTTGACTGAAAAGACCTTTCCATAAAACAGAGCCTTTAGTCTCATTATAAAGAACTGTCTTGCTGCGATTGATCTTTGATGCTCCTTTTCTTTATGCAGAGAGGGAGATAAGGATAGCAGAGGAGAACACCAGGGGTCAAATCAAGGACAGGAGACAGGCCACTTAGTAGGGTAACTATAGCTCCTCATATTTTGCTGCAGTATTTGATTTGTACATCATGCATTCATTAAGAAATAAGACACAAAAGCCACAAACTGTGTATTGTGTTCAATTCTGGCAACCTACATGGCCCAAGCCCATTAGGAGGAAGCCTATATCCTATGTTTGACATATGTTTGTTCTTATACAGTCTCTCCTTGTAATTTTACCCCATACACTCCTATGCTTGACTGTATGGCTCACTTTTGGAGTTCAGTTTTGGAAGGTACTAACAATCCTGACAGAGTTTATCTTATTTCTGTCAAAACTGTTACGAAGATTCTCCAACAGCACACAGGACAAGTTCATTCCAGGCATAAACTGAGGACTTTATTTTGCAGCTTTACTAAGGAACTATTGATGGATTTGTGATACTTTGTCACATCTCTTCCACTGCCATGTGGCTGACATTACTTTGAAGCTTTAAGCAAAAAGAAGTTTTAACTGCATTAATAAATATGAACCAATAAATTATTTGTGGTGACCTTAGAGGACTGTTCACACGTCAAGTAAATGTCTATAATTACTGATAAATTCTTATCAGAACTTAAGTAAGATTTCTGTTATTATGCAAAGCCTTGGAGACTTAACTTTGCACAATGTGTTTATTACACCTACTGACAGAAATCAGTTTTCTTGAGCATATAATGAAATCTTCCTAGGATAGGCACTGGGTTGGTCAAAACTGTTCCCTTCACAGTTTTGGAAGCTGAGGATTTCTGCCTTCCCCAGTGCAGTAAAATACAGATCTAAGCTTAAGTTTCTATCCATGCTGTGACAACAGACGCTTGTCCTTTTTCTTTGATTTTTCTCACTAGAGGAGTCTTCGCATGCATTCTCTGTCTCTGCTGAGATTACCCTGCTACCCAACTTAACAGACAACAATAGAAGCAAAATCCAAGCCAGTAGCTCAGATATGATGAGAGCGCTTTGCCAACAGGATTTTTCAGGAGGATAATGAAGATGTTTGTTCCAGTCTCCACCAGTTAAGAGTAAGTTAAAAGCTCAGAAGCTTCACTGACTCAGCCACTGACAACGTATTCAGAAGTATTAGTGGTGTATAGGCCTTTACAGTGTGATACTACAAGTGGAAAGGATAAGACCGTGTGGCCACAGTCAAGTGCCTTTCCATTTTCATAAACTGGACAGAATCTAGTTTGATTCTTTAAATGAACTCACCTAAGGAATTAGCTAAAGACACAGTTGTATTACCTTCTGAAGTACAAGAATAAAATTACAGGGTGACACAGACCTTGTTTTTAATTCTTCCTTCATTTAAATTCTCTTCTTAAATACTAATTGTAACATAGTTTACATTTCACTGATATTTTTTTCATAGTCAAAAAATAAATGTAAATCACCTCATAGTTCTTAAAATTATGTTAAGATAGAGCTTAAAAACTTCTTTCTAATGCACACCCTGTAACTGAGCTTATATTTTCAAGTTATTTTTGAGAAGTACTCATTTCCAAATTAAGGAGAAGAAAAACGTTGCTACTAAACAAGCCACTCTTCTCAGTAATCAGATTTTTCTCCATCAAAACTAAACAATGACTCTTGAATGAATGTCCTCTTGCATCAAGACTCCAGCAATAACCAGAGATAAACTGAGCATTGCCACAATGCAGAAAGCGGCAAGTCTCAAGACTTGTCAGATCTCAGTTTTGCAAAGCACCTCTGCTGCCCCACTTCTCCTGAACAATTTACAACCCTGCTTCACAAACAGAGAAGGGATGCACTGAGGATTCACTATTAAAATACTTATCAAGTATGAAGGTAATAGGAATAAACCTTGCAATAAATCTACCTTAAAATGGTTGTACACTAGCACCCACAGCTGGGATTTATGTTTTTATGCCAAAGAACCTTGGTTCAAACCCACAAACTATTTTGGGGTCACTGCGTAAGTGCTTTAAGTTTACAGAGAGAAAGATAAGCAAAAGATTGGGTTTAACAGTCTGTTCTTCTTAATAAATAACAATAATAATTCATGAATCATTCTTTCCTTCTTGAATCAAAATCATTCTCTCCCTCTTGAGTCAAAGCTTCCCAGAATCATTCCAAATCTCCCTCCCTCCAGCCTTATTCTTATAGAAATCCCTGGTAAAGTAAAATGAGGAAATTCAGTGTTTGTTTGTAAGAAATATTCCGTCCCACACAGCAAGTGTTTTTCCACCCTTGGAAAAACACTACGTCCGTAAATGGGGCATTGCATTAAATAGATATCCCTCCATTTGAATAGACAGAGGCATGAATTCCTCTTAGTTTTGGGGAGGAGGGAAGCCTCCTAGGGTGAGCACAGAGCCTGACACCACAGTTGGAGTTGTCTATTCACAGCTAATAGATATTTAGTGACAGAAGTGCTGGAACTGTGCAGCCCTTTGTGCCGGCCAATCCATCACCAAGAGTATAACTACTCTTTGGGCAACACTAACAGCGCCAAAATTACACGTGGCCACTTTGAACTGGAAAAGACACCAAAAACAGGATAGCCGTCCAAAGGGAACACAAAAGCAGATTCCAGCAGCTTTGCTTACAGGCTCCATTCACACTGCTTAACTCCACACAATGCAGTCTGGCAGCGCCTGTCTGACCAAATTAACAGCATGTCCCTAATGAGCCTGCCTGACACTTCAGTATGTTGCTATTAACCAGTCGATGAGACTTCACAGTCCTCCCAGCCCTGGCCCAGACAATGGGTTTGCCCCTTTCACTGCCAGATTAGTGACTTGTCAGAGAGGCTGGTGATTCTCACAGAATCCCAGACTGGTTTGGGTGGGAAGGGACCTTAAAGCTCACCCAGTTCCAATCCCCTGTCATGGGCAGGGATACCTTTCACTAGACCAGGTTGTTCAAAGCCCTGTCCAACCTGGCTTTGAACAAGTCCAGGGATGGGGCAGCTACAGCTTCTCTGGGCGTCCTGTACCAGCACCTAAGCACTCTCACAAAGAATTATTTCCTAATATATAATCTAAATCTTCTCCTCTCTGTCAGTTTAAAGCCATTTCCCTTCTATAACTTCATGCCCTTGTAAAAAAAAAAAAACAAAAAAAAAAAAACCTTTCAGATTTCTTGTGAGCCCCTTTAGGTACTGAAAGGCCACTCTAAGGTCCCTCCTGAGCCTTCTCTTCTCCAGGCTGAACAACCGCAACTCTCTCAGCCTGACATAATAGAAGGGGTGCTCCAGCCCTCTGATTTCCCTTTTTTTATATGACATATTCTGGTGAACTACAGCCTTAAGCCAAGAGCCAGGGAAGGGGAAACTTCCCAAATTCTCCTAAATTTGCTAAGATTGCTTCTGTCCAAAGAATTTTGCTTAATATATGACTGCTGCTGCTGAACCCATGACAAAGGTACAGAAGGGGAATGTCACGGCGTTGATCTCAACTCAGACACTGCTCATCTAGCAGCTGTACAGGACTCTGTGGCAACTATACACTACTGTGTCCTGATTCAGGGGTGGAACAACATTGTCACTTGCTCTGACATTTTCTGCAAGGATCTTCATCCCTCTGACCACTCCAGTTCCCATCTCAAACGTCAGATACCAAAAATAAGTGCTATTTTACAAGCATTCCCAACAGAAAAGGAAGTGATTGGTAGTTCTGGGTCCTCCTGACCTTGAATTTTTTTCATGAACACATGATTCAAGATGGACTCACACTACAATACTCAAGTTCAAATCTGAAGTGTGAAGAGGCTTGGAGAGAGTTGTTCAGTATATTTAATTACAAAGTTTAGTCTCTCACTAGATAGTACAACAGGGATTCAGAATTCTGTGGTCTATTTCTATTCACCTCTTTCCTCATTAGCTGTGTTCAAAGGGAACATTTTCATGAAAACAGAACAATCAAACTCTCCTGAATCTTCCTAAATGTGGACAGTGCATATGCAGCATGGGAACTTTTCTTCCATAAATGGGAATTCAGATGGTTTGACCTCTAAAGCAGTTCAGAGACAAGAGTACAGCCCTAAGTTTCTTATTAGGCTTCAACCTAAAGCTACTTCTTCCACTGAAAGATGAAGTGTTGTGATATTGCAGTGCAAATTCAAAAGCAGGATAACAGGGTATAAGACACACATTTGAAGTGCCTGCAAGAATCAAACATAAAAGACAGCGGGCACATTGCCACTTTCAGAGACACGAATGACAATGATATGATATTTGTTCTATGTTAGATTAAAATCTTCCAATGTCAGGTCAGCAGTCAGAAGACTGGTGAAAACTGTAACGACACTTTACTCAGCCTCTACATTTGGGCTTACAATTGCCATAATAAGGAGGCCCTCAGCTATCCCAAACTGTAGTCTCTTTAATCTAGACTGGTTTAGCTGCTTTCCAGCCTGTGGTTCTTTCATGATTTTCCAAGCACAGCCAGGGGGAAGGTGCACACTTTCAGGGAGAATGGAAATGGAAATAGCTCACTGAAATACACAGTGATCCTTGATCATCAAAATCCTTCAAAATAGGACCTGCACATCTGCCTGAAACATAGGCTTCAGCACTTGAAAGCCAAAGTTACCAGCTCTGTGCTCTTAGCTTCCAAGAAACAGTTCATTGATAACAACTGCTCTTCCAATTCACAACTGTCTTTAATTTTCAAATCCCTGTTTCATCTAGCAAAGCAAACAGTTGTTAAGGAGACTAGAAGATGTCATGCACAGATAGTTAAGTAGTCCCATGGAGCTATTTTACATTTTAAAAGACAGTTATATTCTTACATGTCTAAATGTTGTGATTTCCATTAGAAAAATAAGTCATTCAACATTTTTATGTTAACGATATTAAAAAAAATAATTTTCACATTGGATATTTTTTTGTTAATTTCCTGTCAGCAAGTTTCCAAATTAACAGAAAACATTTCCCCATTTACCCCAGCATTAACAAAACTGTGACAACAGCAAAGAATGCTCCTTGCTTTGTCCCAGTGATCTTTCTTTGCAGCTTTTTTGCGCACTTACTTAAGATGCCACAAGGAACCTGTATAGAAAAAGAATCAATAAAATCCTATGTAGACCAGGAACAATGTGGAGCTCTTAATAAAAACCCGAAGAAACCCTTCCAGTTTCATACAGAAGCTTTCTAAAAAGAAAGTATTACCAAAGAATCTCACCCCTTTTAGATTTATCTTCAGTTAAAGCAGAACGACAAAAACAAATAAACAACAAAAAAAGCCCTCTCAAAACACTTCTGTGGCCCTCTTGCACTGCTGGTTCCCCACAGGTAGGAAGGCAAAATAAGGAAATCCATCAAGGCAGCAGTATGCATTGGTTTCAACTGGTTTTGAAGTCTTAACTGCTTTTCTACCAAACTACAGTTTTATTGTTTATTAAGCACCCTTTTTTTGTTAAGTAAGTGTCATAGGTTCAGCAGCAGCAGTTGTTTTTCTCCTTTAAGTAGTAGCTGGTGCAGCACTGTGGTTTGGATTTTTGGCTTGGGAACAGTGCTGATAACACCAGTGTTTATAGTTATGGCTTGGAATGTTTAGGCTGGCCAA
>JASSUY010010395.1:20416-70465 GCA_032466535.1 Forpus xanthops
GATTTATGTTATACTTTAGTTACTAAACTGTTCTTATCTCAACCTGTGGGAGTTGCATTCTTTTGATTCTCCTCCCCTCAGACTGAGGAAGAAAGAGGGGGGAGTGAGTGAGAGAGCAGCTGCATGGGTTTGAGAGCCTCAAACCACTACAGTAAGCCAACTACACAATTGTTTTCACAGATACCTCACAATAATGTTAATTTGAGTTTTAGTTTTAAAAGTTAATTTCTCATCCTTATTGCTGGGGTGTGGGGGAAGGCACTGGGGAGGACTGTGAAGTCTCATCCACTGGTTAATAGCAACATACTGAAATGTCAGGCAGGTGTGGGGGAAGGCAAAAGGAACCTCTATAACGTAGGTAATATTAATAACAATGATATTGTATTCAGATTTCTCCAAAAGTGGCAAAAGTTTATGTGAGGCAGTAACCTAATCTCATTCTTGCTGGTTTAACTACATTGCTCAGTCATGGTTTCTTCACCTTGCAGAGCAAGATGATATGAGAGGAGATACAAATTCTTATCCCACAGTCTGCTGCCACCAACTTTAGACCTGAAAGAAGTTATGTGGGGAGAGAGAGACAAGATATACCCAACATGACACAACCCAACACCGCACAAAATGAAACCTTACTTAAGTGGGAAATTCAGATAGAAATGTTACTGTTTAGAGCAAAGCTTGCTTTAATTCCTGTCCCTATTACTTATTATTCCATAGTGTACGTCTGTGCTCAGTGTTGCTAATCAGAGTATGCAAAAAACAACACCCTCTCTGCAGTTAGAGCCAAATTTAGGTCTGCTGTCCAGTTCATAAAATTCAGTGTTTCTATGAATAAGCACAATTAAGCCTTGGAGAATATCCAGGCTTCAGGACATAATTCCCAGATAGAGCCTTTGAAGCAAGACTTTCAGCATCTTTCCTCCAGGAGATGAACAAATTCCAGTGACATGGCATCATTTTATTTTTCTTTTCCATTTAACCTGAGAAAGCTTAAAATGGAATATTGTTACTGAGCAGGAACCAGCTCTTCCTCTAGGTATTTTGTGTATAATGCCCTGGAATTTATCCAGATCCAACATAGGAAAGCGTTCAGAAATAAAACTAGGAAATAAAACTATGAGCAGCCTCAGGTAAAAATGAATAGCACCTTATCCTTGTTTTTAAAATTCCTCCCATGCACTGCCAAACTGCTGGAAAACCTCTTCCTTCCCAAGCCCCGACTTCTCCCTCTCATCACAGCTTCCCATTCAAGGCCAGTGATTCAACACCTCAACAGGGAAAACAGTCCAGGCTGAAATTTATAGCCAACAGGATGGGAGAAATGTTAAACTCATTGCAAGGAGGAAGGAAGGAAACCCCATTAGTAGTCAGAAAGGAAGCATATTTCAATAAGGCTCTTTTGTCTTTGGAAAAGGGAAAGCAAACACATAAACACATTCTCCCTGCTACAGTTGTGCTTACACAGGCTTCTTGCTTTAATTTCTGCAAAAACTACGCAAAACAAGATAAATTACTAAACTGCTGAAGAAACCTCCTAAATAACAAAAATGCAGATCTATTGTGGAAGAGATCTGACTATTTGCACCGCTCAACAAGGAGTCAAGGACTGTTGGTGACAGATAAACAATACACACTGACTAACATCAATGCTAATAGCACTGTCTGAACATCAGACTGGCTCTGCATGAGCAGTTGAGCAGAGACCTCAGACATTGCTTGGCTGCTGGACCCTCTTTTCTATCTCAAGAATAATGTAATAAACATCACCCCAGGGCATCCTAGAGCTTTCTCTGGCTGCCTCTGAGACCCCACTGATTTATAAGACCTCTTCATCATTCAACTGTCCAGTCTAAAATGGCGAATTCACCAGAGAGACAGGGCAATGAGGAGCCTCTGGGAAGGATATAAGGGTAAGCTCACATGGACAGGTCCCACTGTATACTTCACAAATGTAAAATTTAGGAACACAATGAGTTTTTGATGCATTTCTCTTCTACCACAGCAAGCAGATCTAGGAAACAGGCAACCTGTACATCGCTGGGAGCTAGGAGTAATGCCAGGCAGGCTCCTCTCTGAAATGGCATCTCCACAAGTAGCATGGGCTAAGAGACCATTCATCCACTGGCACCACACAGCACCTTCATGTAGAACTGCAGCACTGTGCTGGTGTCTCTGCTTGCAGCACACAGTGGGTAGTTTACCAGAGAAGATGCAGCATCTTCTGCAGCTGTGCCTGTCCATCTTTTCCCTGCCTTTGAAACTCAACAGCTCAGAGAGACTAGATCTTAGCCTTAACATAGGTTTTTCTTTCTTTTCCTCTAACCCTCTCCATTGGCAACTAGATGCTTAAGCAAAGCTCTCTCTTAAGATCACAGAAGACAATGTACTATGGGTTGTCATCTTAGCTCCCTTACATCTGACAACTCCAAGACTAAGAGCACTATGTAGCAATCACTGCCTATCCCCATTGAACAAAAGCTGCAGTAATTTACTGCTTTCATTCGCAATTTTAAGCCAAGAAGAACGAGTCTAAAGCACGCCTGATTCAGGCAGTCCTAGACCACCCAATGGTGGGTGTCACCAGCTCAAGACCAGAGCACCTTTGTGTGCACTGCAGATAGGGCCTAGCCACCATTCAGGCCACTACACATAATGTGCCCTTCAGAAAAGGGCCAAACAATAGAGGATTTGTGAGATAATGTAGTGGAGCAGAGCTGAATACTTAACATTTTGAAAAATGCAAGGGCCTGACGCACCAAGCAGAGGCACACACTGAACAAAACCTTTTCAGAGGCAGACTGAAGCCTGCCCACGTTACCAGCTATCGGCCTCCATGATAGGCATGAACTGTGGCTCGATTGTGTAACGCAAGATCAGAGGCTTTCACCAGAAGTCTGGCGAACTGAAAAGCTCTCTAAGTTTCCAGCAGTGAGGCTATTAGTGGGAAACACAGTTCATATGGCCTCCTTCTACCTTCATCAGGAACAGTAATCTTCAGAAAGAAAAGCAATAGCCTAAAAATGCAATGGAGAGTGGAGATCAGCACTCCCATGATAGCAAAACAGCTCCTGATAACATCTGGTGCCCCTTTGCTTTTCATAAGAAGGCTTTTCCCCTGCATATTTCAACTCTCCGCTTTACCTGAATAGCTTTTGGCTGCAGAAGATGGTGTTAACTTTGTTAGCCTTAGTACAGTAATTACTTACATTAAAGTCCATTCTACTTCATTATTCACAAAACATATATTGCTTGAGCTCAGAAAAATTCTCTTCCCAGACCTGCTCCACATAGCCAGCTCTGGTGTGGTACTACCCAGGATGTGCTGATGACGAAGGAGCCACATGCTCATCTGAGCAGACTCAACCTGGTAACCAACACAGCTTCTCCATAGAGACATCTGGGACTGGACCTCCTGGCTCCTCTGCACAAGAAGCCAGACACTGGTAGATCCAGACCCACCACTCGTCATAGTGCCAGGGCACTCTCTGCAACATGTTTCATGATCCTTGCTTGACACTGTCCAAAAGAAGATGCCACTGCTGATTTAAGAGCGCTCTGGACTGCAGACACAGGAAGCAATGAGATTTTTTTGGCCAAGAGTTTCATCTGGCTTGTTCCAACACTCCTCTTCAGGCAACTGCTACTGGCTGCAGTCAAAGACAGGATATAGGGTGAGACGCACCCAGTACAGCTGAAGCAAAAGCTGCAAGAAAAGCATTGTAGAAGGAAGTACAAATCAACACAGATTAATTTTTTTAGGTGTCATACTGGGAATAATTTGGCCTGCAGAACTCTGGCAACAAGGGTAGAGGCTGAGCACACTGCAACTTTCAGGTCTGCATGCCTGACAGAGCTGCTCAGTTGAAAAAGCAACTCCCATCAAGAGCCTCATGAGGCTACAATTTATCTTTAGCCATTTGGTATGAAATATTCTGTTCAGAACGAGAACTATTTTCAAGTTAAAGCAGGAGTTTTTAATTGAAAATTACTTTTAAACCTAATTTTTTTTGGCTTGAAGCTGTATGTAGACGAAGTTCCATTTATATTTATAGATCAGGTTACTTTCTTGCCATTCACACATCCATCTGTTTAAAAGGTGCACTATTTATACCTTGTTAGGAAAAAAAACCCACCAAAATAATAAACTCCAAGCTTTTTAATTTCTCCAAAGCCTTTCAATGAATATAACTGAAATTAACAGCATCCACTTTTGTATGACTTCATTTCATTGCTTTTGGCATATAAGCCTCCATTCTGTGACCACATTAACTTAGATGACAGCAAGAATTTAAGAATAAAACAGAAACCTGAAAAATATGACTAAACCTGGGGAGGGTTTGGGCCATCTGATTCTGAATGGATGGAAAACTGGGCTCACACCTGCAGCCGCTACCTGCCAACACATTGCCTGTGTGCACATTTCCCACACTCCCACAGCTTCCCTTCTGCCATGGGTTAACACCACATTGCAGGTTGTAAAATCCAAACTATGAAACAAGGAACAGGCCAACACATTCCTTTACAACATTAGCTTGGATGCAACTGCAGAGGTGAAGTTTAAGCTTGGGGCTTTTTTAAGTAAAAGCTTGTCATCTGTACACAACAGCCTCGGAGATAGATATGTAACGCAGGAAATGTTTGGATAGTTGTCTATTCAGGTGTACTCACAAACAAGAACAGCCTAACAGCATTTCTTCACACAGTCCTTCCCCTTTGCAATTATCTCAAGTTAGCTGTTGATTCTGAAGAAATTCAAACTTCAGCATCTGCTGCTATGCTAAGTAAGAGGGAACCATGTCTGAAATGGAAATGTTGATTTTCAAAACCATTCATGCTTTGGCCCAGATCTGGGAAGTGGCAGTCAGTAAAAATGCTGGTCCAAGTGTCCCACTGCTGCCCTTGTTGCAGCCCTGGAGCACAAACCCTGGAGTACAGCCGCACAGAGAGTAATGGCTGTGTGCTGAACACCCCAGAGAAAGCTCTTTACTAAAGCTCCTCCTACAGCTACTGTTTGTTCCCCCTTACCCAGCCAGATTAGAAAATAACAACACTGAAATAAAGAAAAATATTTACTTAATGCTGTAATCTTCTCAACAAGGATTGTTCTGGAAAGGCCAGCAATGACGATGCATTGACCCCTGCGAGCAAATGACTCTTTTCCAAAGACAGCCTTGGAATCCCCACCTGGAGCTCTCAGCACACCTGCCAGTGGGCTGCAGATGCTTAGTCACCTCCTCAACAGAGCAAACAACCAGCAGCCATGTCTGTGCCTGCAAGTGATTTCAGCTGCAAAGTTACAGATGTGCCTACTCAAAGGCACACTATAAAGGCAGCTTCTCAGAACATTAAGCCCCTTTACACCTTCTAAATAATTCCAGCTGCCTGTACAGCAGGGATGTTATTTGTTACGCCATCTTTAGGGATTACGTTTGAATTACTCTGCTGTATGTTATCCTCCACCCAAATATTCAGAAAGAAATCACACTGACTGCTTGTCTGTGCAGGAAGTAAGAGTTTCTGCTGTACCAAAGGGGAGGAAAAATCCAAGCTGTGTCTACAGTAAACCTCCTCTAACATCCCTCCCACCACAGCAAGCTGTGCGATCTCAGTGTCAGCACTACTGTAGTTCAGCCAGACTGCTAAAACCTACTTAAAAACTGAGCAACAGAGATTAGAGATGGAGCAGCTCAGAAAATGAAGCAAAACCTGTATGCATTTATCATAAAAGGATAGGCTTCATAGTCCATGAGGATATTACTAGGAAAACAATATGCAACTGTGATGAATTTCCTTAAGCTTCTGCAAGCACAGGTCTGTACAAAATGGGATTAATTCAAAACCTTATCAGCAAAAACGCATATGGCCCAATTCATGGATCCTGCCTTCCAGGGTTAAAATTAAAGGTATCTGGTGTACCATGGAGGAAAAAATTGTTTTTATAACCACGCTGATGAATCTCAGAGCACAATTCTGCCCTTGAGCAAGTTTGCTGTTTCACTGTTAATAATGAAACCCTAAAGGAAAATCTCAAAGGAACTAAAAGGAAGAAAAAGAAATCTCCAACAATTTTTTTTTTATCTGTCTGTTCTGCTGACATTCCCTATTCCCTCAAATAAATATTTATTACACTCCATAAGCAAAAGGAGATTTAATCCATGGTTCAATTTTGAGATAATACTAAGCATACTATGGATTTTAGTTGCATCCTTGCTTTCTGGCAGTACTAGCTGCAGGTGAAAATAACCCTGAACAAGTGTTTCTTTTGTTGCTGGTATAGAAAATAAAAGCCTGAGCATCCTGGGGGAATTCTTTCAAGCGTAGTAGGCCACATGCCTATATCTATAGTGATAGGAGAGCAACTGCCTCTCCCATCACTCACAGAGGCAGATACACTGAAACAGAAGCATGCACATCGGCCACCAAATGGATTAATCCTGCTGTGAGCAGATGGCTCTTCCTCACCCTTACAGTGCTGGCACTTTGATAAAGACATCAGTAATGGATAATTCAAGTTATCAGAAGCTCCATCAGAAGCATGTAAGGGGTGTTGCCTGCATACCAGCTGCCTTCAAGAAGTGATTTCCAGCATGAGTCTGCACTATTTTGATTTCAGACAGCCTTTTCCAAATCTGCTGAGGGTTAGCAAGATTAGCAAAAACAGATTAAGATTAGCAAGGATGGATTTCTGCAAAACTAAAATAGAACTGATTTTAAGCTCCACACAGATCTTCCTTCAGTGTAACAGATTCTTTTTTTGAAATTAAAATTTAGTGATATAAATTTGCAAAGAGGCAAACCCTTGAATATTCTGGAGCCTCTTCAGTATTATCTTCCAAGCAGAAAAAGCCATCTCATCTAATCAGTTATGTTTTTCCTCCCAAGCCTTGTGTGTCCCCTTCCCAATATATTGCATCCCAGGAAGCTGCTGCAACAGATGCTAAACTTAAGAATCTAAAGCTAGAAATCTGCAGTAGCCCTAGTTTAATTTCTGACTAGGAGGCAAGGCCCGTTTCTCTGCTTGTCAAGGAGTTCAAAGATTTAAGAATTGCATGTTAACTTCAGTTAAGCTTTGATGAGCATTCCTATCTGGAAACATTTAACTTCTCTTTTGACTAAAGAAGAAACTAGACTTGTGAATCGAAGTACAAACAATGACATCAAGTACAAACACTGTCTTTACCAGAGTTGCTGACCTACAACCCATACTTGGAAGACAGAAGCACGTTAAAAGAATCACCGATGTCTTGATGGAAGCCAGCAGTCCACGATCTATTTGGAACACTTTCCTCACACAACAGATATTGTGTCATCATCTCCACATTTTCCAGTCAGTTTTTTACAACATCAACAAACAGATACTCAGCCGGTAATGAGCTCATTTTTAAACCTCCCAGCGCAGGATAAACTGGACGCAATTCTCCATGGTACTCAAAAGAAGTAACTGCTAACCTCATGCTAACACTTCAAGTAGAACAGCTTTGGCAACTGTTGCCTTGTTTGTCTAAGATCAATGCTGGACAAAAACTAAAAAATTTGCATAGGTTTCTTTTAAAGGCCAGGAATGTACCTAATGGCAATTTCAAGACATTTATGACACTGATATTCAGACAAAATTGATTTCAGAATTTAAAATCAATGGTTTGGTTAGTAGAGTTAGTTGAGTAGTTAAGATTTCCAAGGCATATGACTTATACCACATGGTATTCTGACTAGAAATTTGGCTTGTGTCAATAAAGCACATGTTAAACGAATTAAGGGTTGGCCAACTGACAGATCTCAAAGTAGCTGACAGCATAAAGTCACTGGGGAATGGAACTGCTTCAGTTTGGTTTTGCATTAATCAGAGCACGCCAGATGCTCTTTCAGATCCATAAAAATGCCGAAATCTAGATATAACAGATTCCTTGGAAAAAGTGTTCTGCTAACACATAGTTTGGCTGAACAATATATAAAAAGACAAAGACAACCAAATGTGAGCATATATTGAGTTGACACCAGTTAAAGCAGGCAATGCCAGAGGCACAGTGTATCTCTGATAACACAGAGCAAAGGCTATAGCTACAAAATAGAGGACAAGGCTTGAAGAACTTGCGTCCTGGCAGGTAAGTGATTCAAAAGTAGCTTGTTTGTCACCTCCACAACAAGATGTATAAATGACTAACAGCCTTCAGCTGGGAGCAGGAAGTCAGCAAGTGATTCTGTGGCACCACTGCTGTTTGAAATCCAAATCTGGTTACCCAAGTCTTAAAACTTGTCTTGGAAAATTGAAGGTGAAAGAAAAGAAGCCACCATGAAAAGAATCTGAGGGTTAAAACCCAAAAATTTCTGTAAGAGAACTTAAACACTTTATCTATTGAGAAGAGACAATTGTAAACACCAGAAACTCTCCCTACAGAGATCCTAAATGACTCTCTACATAGTAGGGAAGGCACAAGGGGGCTTAACCCCGGAAACAGTTGCATAGCTCAAGCGTGGTACAAGTTGAGTGGTGAGGCCAAACATTACTGGAACAAAACTGAAGTGAGACAGCAAATATGTTACTTGGTGTCATTAGATCCAAAGGGTAAGCTTTTCAGAAAAATGTACTTTCATCAACAAGATACTGAGTTGCTCATGAGAATAAGGGTAATGCCCATGGGTTACACATAGTGAAACAAGATGATTACCAGTTCCTTCTACCTAAAACTTTCTTGCATCTGAGCCTGATCCTATAAACACGCTGAGGTATAGTTACGGGCATGCAGGCCTCTGTCCTTCTACTAAGGGTATGGAAATAACAAACATTAAACTGTTTTAAGTTAATACTGAAGTTGACAGTAGAGAGAAAAAAGAAAGTCAATCAAGGCTCAGATGTTGAGGACAAGAGAAACACTAAGTAATTAAATTCATATTGACATTTTCTAGCCAAAATTAGCACTTGGGAATCAGTGACTCAATGTTACAATCTCCCCTGAACATTACAGAGAAAAAAAGGGATAAAAGCTAGTTTGGTATTATGTACGTATTTACAGAATCTTGCAATCCTTCCCTTAAATCCTTATCACACTGAACATTTAAACATGAAGTTAAATAGCTACATGTTTTCCAAATTTTACACGCATTTGGAAAGCTTTCTGTGCCACAGCCTATTATGACCTTGCTCTATTCATTGTATCCCCACAATTAGGTACTAAAATAAGAAAGAATGAAACAGGAAACAAAAGTCACATAAGAGAAACAGCAGAACTACCTGCACTCATTCAAATAACACAGCAAGGCAACTTTTATGTTTAGACTGCCTGGCCTCGAATTTCCATTATGAAGTTTCAATTCATAACTCAGGAGCCAATGCAAGTAGTGAGGTTTTGTTTGCAGCTGAGCTAATTCCCAGCTTTTTCTTGGGTCAGTTCCAAACTCAAAAAAGGGCAAAAAGACCACCCCTAAGAAGGGCAAAGAGACATTTATTCTATTCAGGACCTTTCAAGACCTGTCAATATTGAAGATTATCATATGTTCCTTGTACAAGGCCCATCCGATATGATATCGTAAGGAGTAATGGAAAAGTTTAAGGTTCAAGCCTACTAAATTGGAACATTAACAAAGGAAAAAAAAAGCTGAATTGAGAGATCATTCCACTTGCATCTGTCCTGGATATTCAGATGCAAAACACCGCTTCCCTCCATTTCCTTATTAAATCAGCAGTGGACTCATTGTCCAGTTAAAAACAGATGCACTAAGATTATTCCAAGATTTTTACTGCCCATGAAGCTTTTATGTCAAAAGCTGAAATGACCTTGCATGTATTTCTGTGTACAAGCATTTGTAGGACCACGTTTTTTAAATTCACAGATATTGAAGTCAGGAAACTTTAGAAATTTTAATTAATCAAGGAGGGAAGAACGGCAGCAAACAAATGAAACAGCAAAATCAGAAACTATTTACTGGTGAAAACATTATGATCCACGGAAAAAGCTTAACTTTTTATTTGCAATTTCAAATACTGAAAATGGCCACATTTGCACAAGTGAAATCTAGACACCTCCTCGGAAACTTACATATTAGATACATGGTAATTTAATTGTTTGCAGTCTTAAACTTTGTACACAATAAGTCCTGATCCAGCTTTTTTCACATCCAGTCATGCCCTGCAAATAAAAACCGGAATCTCTGGCTACGACACTGATTGTTTTGCAAAGTTAAAGATAAGAACAAACATTTTGTTTCAAAGGTGGTGTTATGAACCTCTGATCCATTTTTCTGCACAGTTTCCAGTTCTCATTCAACATACGAGTGTGATTGATTAGCCTCTCACTAGCACAAATATTCTTTGATATATGAGCATGAGAGAGGAAGGAAACATTTGCCAAAGCTGTCTGCCTGAACAAGCAAGTGATGTGTGGCAGACAAGAACGATGTGCCACCGTCCATCTTTGGTAAAGGGAGGCAACATGGATGCTCTGCTTAGAAACTGCAGTCCTCCTCCTCATGTAGGACACATTACAGCAGTTCAGCCATGCAGGACTCCCCTTCTTGCTCTCCTTTGCTTCAAAGAGAGAGGCTTTTCAAAATTCTTAAAATAACATTTGTATCGTATCAGAGCACAAGTTGAGCAGGCTCAGCCTCCTGTCTCTGACAGTGGTCAACAGCAGATGCTTAGTAAAAAACCCACCCTGTACGAACTACTCATTCATCACATCTTATCGATTCCAGCATTCCTGCATCACTGATGGTCAAGCTCAGGGAAGACAGAGCTAGCAAGATCATAATTTAGTACCAGCAATATAATCTTCCATTCACATTCAAAGCAAGACACCTGAACTATCAGAAATCTGAAGCAGTTCAAGACACAAGATGAAGGGCAGGTACATCTATCAACAGTGCCTTCAGTTGAATGCACTTTTTCCATTAGGCTGGATTTGATGACCCATGAAGCTCCTCTCTGCAATATCGAATCACACAGTACTCTGTTTGCTTTGACTTCAAGCAGTTAGTTGAACCCCAAAGAAAAACAACCCAAGGATCATTGACATATTTCAGAGGAAATTTGTTTCAAGTCTGAGTCTTTTGTCATTTGACATTTTCAGCTGTTTCTTATAGCTCTTCTCAAACACTGTTTTAGAAATGTATGCGTGTATAGCTCATATACAGAAAATACAAATAAAGGCCAAACATTAAAGGGAAAAGCTACTGTAAGTTCTACAGTGTGCTAAGGCTGTATAAACTAGAATGCTGCTAATGAACCAGTAATCAGTCTTGCAGAGTTTAGTCTGTTTATGGGTGGACAGAAGCAAGTTTCCTATGCAAAACAACTTCTGACTCAAAAAGTACATGAAGAATGAAAAATCTTTCCACATGCACGAGGAGGGTAAGTGAGTTCTGTCAGCAACCTCCTTTCATAATCACGCTGTATTAAATCGCACAGCAAAACAGAATTTACTCAGATAATAAGGAAAATAAACCCCACAAATTACTTCACAAGCACAGAAGAAGCTTAATTTCCTGTTTGTATCCTTTATCCTCTCACCAAGTCATCCCTTCCTTCCAATAAGCCCACACATCTTTGCAGTAATTCCAAAGGCAGAAGGCATTACATGCCACAAGCAGTCAGGAGCACCACAGATGTGAACTGACCCTTGGTCCACGTTGGCCAATTCAGCTGCTGTCAAATGCTGTGCAACAGCTGAACACTGCTCGCATGCTGCTTTCTCCTGAGCAGAAACATTCATTTATGTCACCCTTCTCTTTCAGAGAGAGCAGTGCTTTTCCAGCCTTCTAGCTCCTTTCAAATGTGGTTAAAGCTGACCAATGAATTCAGAAGTTATTCAGCTGACAAGGCAAACACAGAAGCTTAGCATTTCCTTAGAAAGCAGTCTAAAAAGAGTAAATAGCCTTATATAGCATTTGGGTTCCATCTGGGCATCTTTGGTTTGAATACCAAAAATAGTAAAGACAGATAAGAAGTTGCCCAATATAAATGTCTTTTGAAAACAACTAGGAGTTTAACATTTGCAGATATCTGGGAAGTTGGGAAATACTAACATCTGAATCATTCGAGCAGCATCCAAGTTCTAATCATAACATTCAGTGTTTTTTACTGTTAGACTTCTGGCAGGCTAGTCCTTATTGTCAAATGGTATCTAACTGGGCACAGCTTTCCCTAGCATAGCACCAAGCTCATTCTTCTTTCAAGGTGAACTTTTGTTCAATCTCTTCTGCAGAGCCAGCCAATTAGAACTTGCTCAAGAAACATTTTTTCAGGTTTCTTAAGCTTACTGACATTATACATAAAGCATATGAAAAAACAGAAACCAAAACTAGACTTTCTAAAATAACACCCCACAGCATGACCAGGTATGCATACTGTAGTTTTCACCTCCTAGGCAATCATATAGTCTGCTTTGTATGTTACTAATTAGGCAACTTTATAATTCTATTACACATTATGTAATGGCCATTTATATAAGGTCTAATCTCATTAAGCGTCAGGACTAAAAGCTCATTATTCTCAGGCAGGAAGGCAATAAAAAGATTGCAGCAGACAAGGCAAAGCCCTCCCGTGTTAATTGCTAGAGGCCACTAACCAAGCACCTCCACACACCTGAAACAATGCACAGCACCCTCCGGAAATGGCTCTCCTCATGAAGGAAACTGGGCAAGGAGTTCACATGCTGATGGTGGCTGCAGGACCTCGGTTTATCACTTCAGCAGATGCTATTTCTATTCTTTTCACTGAGACGAAAAGGACTGATGGAGTCAATGATTAAGCCTAGAAACATTCTGTACTGCAGTTACTATCACAGATCATCATTCTAAGGCTTATGACACATAAGCAATAATACAGATACATTGACCAGCTGTATCAAAGAAATAAAACTCTTTCTTAATGAAACCTGTGATGAAGAAATGCCAATCACTTGTCTAGGACTATGGTTTGCCAATTAAAAAAATGCAGCTTGCTGATATTCTTTCTTCACTATGAGGATGGTGAGACACTGGAACAGGTTGCTCAGAAGTTGTGGATGCCCCATTCCTGGAAGAGTTCAAGGCCAGGCTGGATGAGGCTTTGAGCAACCTGGTCTAGTGGAAGGTGTCTCTGCGCATGGAAGGGGTTTGGAACTAGATCTTTAAGGTCCCTTCCAACCCGAACCATTCTGTGATTCTAGGGTTCTATGAATGCCAAATATTTCCACCTTTTTATTTCACAAATATGCATGCTCAGGAGAGAATTAATGTAGGAAAGTGTCAGGCAATCAGATTCCACTTCAGCTCACAGCTCAGCAAGCTGGCAGGAAGTTTGAACCCAGATGTTTATTTGTTTAGATATCTCACTGTAATCTACATTTTGACATTATTAAAGAAAACTCAGAGGTCTCAAATACCCACAGACACAGGGTACTAAAATCCTGCCTTTCACTGCTTTCCCACCAATAGACAAGGCACACAATATGTGATCTCCAGAGCTGCTGTTTATCACATCATATGCATAGTGGAAGTGAGAAGCAGGTGTAAATATTCCATATTTTTACTCCCATTACCAAAAGTGGAGGCACAGCCTTCACTCCCTTGAGCATCCCTACTGACAAACAATGGCCTTGGAGGACAATGTAATCCTGTAGACTCAACTAGGAAACAAAATAATCACTGTGTGATGAAACTTTGCATCAAGCATCTTCCCCACCTCCAAATCCACATCTCAAGCACCACCACCAAGCATATTTCAGAACTCTCATCAGCTGTAACACAGAGAACTCAGGCTCAGTCTCCTAGCAGCACTATTAATAGAATCCATTTAGAATAAACTTCAGTTTCAACCTTACTGAACTCTATGGACTGAACTTCCAAAGCCACTATTATCCATAACAGATTTCTCCTCCTTTGTGTTCTACCATCAGTATTTGTAATGTCAGAATCAGTCCAAAGAACAACATACTCATTAAGTAGTTGATCAGTCCAAAAAACAGGAATGTTTTACCTTAATTACAAATTAAGTGGCCAAAAGGGGCTTGTGTTTTTGCCAATGTGCTTGTGCTACAGTAGAGATGTTTAGGAACTGTCTAATTCTACAAAGCTGCTTCTAGAATTAAAGCAACTCCCTAACGCTAGTGTGACGCCTTTGAAATTAAAAATACACACATGCTGACATGTTTTCAAACTTGTCAGCTCCCATCTGGAGCAGCATTCACTCATCTCTGCCTTCAGCTTTAGAAAGAGTGCTGTTCCTGGAATCACAAATGGAGAAGCACTGTGTGCACAACCCTGGGCCACACAGACATGGGATGGGATCCATTTGAATAGTGCAGCAGAGACAGCAATTGCATCCATATCACACTGAGACCGACTAACAGAAGTCTGACCCCCTTCTCCTTCTGCCCAGGTTCACAGACAAAACTCTTTTCCAGCTGCTCTCTGATGCTCACAACTCCCAAAATACATGCTCCAAGGTACCTGGTTTTTAGGTCTTTGGGAAGCAGACTGCAATTGAGGGGTACTACTAATTACAAACAGCCAGTTTTGATTTAACACAATTACAACAGATATACACAGCTGCTTCTTTCCTCCCTAGGTTTTTGAAGCACTCAAGACACTACAAAGTCTTTGTTCCTTTCAGCCTCTCTAAAGTGTCTTTCCCACAGTCTTAACCATCTACATATTGCTCAAAATCATCTGTAACATCCCTTCACTTCAGCTCCTTCCCCTTCAGTCCTACC
The DNA here is from genome assembly GCA_032466535.1 of Forpus xanthops. NCBI lineage: Eukaryota > Metazoa > Chordata > Aves > Psittaciformes > Psittacidae > Forpus > Forpus xanthops. Next base: position 35,104 of record JASSUY010010395.1, read on the forward strand.
CCACTTGTAAACCATTTATGGCAGCTAAAAATATACAAAGATCTTACTGTTCTCTGAAACAATCTCGGAGCTGCCTTTTACCTGCAGTCAAGCATGCAGGAGACAATCACGAATCTTGGTTTGGCAGCTCTTCTGCATAGTAAGCTACTTTTACTCTTCCTACAAAGAAGGGATTTCTTTCTTCCATTCCCCTGTACCCTGTCTTGTATCCTGTTGAAATACCAGTAGCCTCTGTGTCATGTCACCACTGCTTTTGAGCCTCAAATCAAAGTGTTTGCAGGGACAGGCAGATTCTGATCGTCAATATCTCATGGTGCAAACTGATTTCATTGCATTGCTTTTTATGCAGATAAGATTTTCATGATATCTACAGTGTTCTGAATACTTTCAAAACCCACCTATTCCACATATTATATCAGTAATGACATTCTCGAGGCTCTCTTCAGTGCTTTACATCCATTGAGCATTGGACAATTCTTCAGGGCAAGGATTATGTATTCCTTAACATCTTTTACCTCTTGTAGAGCATGGCATAGATAATGTTTATAAGGGGACATTGTCAAAGTCAGGCCCCCAAAAAGTTTAGTCCATTTTTAAATTTTCATGAGCTACTCATACTTCTTTGCATTCTTTCACTGTTTTACTCTCTCAATATCAAACCAACATAAACTCATACATTAAAGATTCTCTCCTGTAAACCACTCATTGGGAACTCTAGTTCCTGTAATGAAGGAACTCAAACTCTATGAAAATCTTAAGTTCTTTTAGATTGCCATTGGATCACAAATCTAGAAATCTGTTTATAATGCAAGCTTTTCTATAAGTCAGTGTTTATGTGAGACATTAAACAAGTTCCCTCAAGACTTTGGACATGCCCTGTTAGCTTTTTTTGTCAACTTCTTTAGACAATATATGACGAATAGAAGTCATTAATTCCAATACGAATCAATGCATCTATGTATCTCTTTCATTTTAGGGGGGAAAAGGTTTAGTTATATGAGATAAATGTAACTTGATACTAAAATAAAGGTGTTTCTGATCACCCTACAGCTAAAAGGCTTGGCACTGAGAATTTCAGATTAAGCAGGAGCACAAATCACTGGCAGGTTTAAGCGCTCTTTACTTGGCTCCCTATGCTCTATGGAACCTAGGAAGTTACATGCTAAGAACCACTCACATGTCTGGCTGCATTTCACAGGCATAAAGGAAAGATTAGAGAGCAGAAAACCATCCCATTACAATCAATTCACTATGCACTTCCCATCCACTTATATTTGCAGGGTATCACTTTGCTCTGAAGAGGAGGTAAAATAACCACCAGCCACCTATACAGAATCCTCCTGCTTCTGAGTTCGATGTGAAGTCCAGGAAATCCACAGAAAAAGGGACAGTAGTATTTAAGCTGAAGAGTGAATCTCACCCTAGATAAAGCTAATCCATCCTGGCAGGCCTGACTTTTATCTGTAGTTAGAAAGACACTTTGAAGAAAGAGTGGTTTGTATTTAAAATGCATCTGTTTTGTATTTCAAATGCATCTCGATTCTTGTGAAAGACCATGCAAGGTGAATGTCTCTCAAACTTCTCCACAAGAGACTGCTTTTCTTTACAAATTAAAATGCAGGCTAAACTCAACCTTAGGGTCTGGATACATCTTCATTCCAGACAGTTTTTGGTTTTGCTCATGAGTGTACCACCTCCAAGAAAACTGAGGTAATATTTGCTGTGCTTTCACCAATAAGGGGTTGGTTTTTTTTCCTGTAGCAAAGGGAAGAAGGGAATAAAAAAAACCCAGGTGGCAAGTAAGGTCTGTTCTTACTACTGCTCTGCTTGGTAAGAGAATTTGTTAGCATCTATTGGACCCATGTAAATCATCTGAAGAGCTTCCAGGTGTTTGCCTCTCCTGTTTGGTTCAATTTACTGTATCTATCCTGTAAATTCTGTCCACCCGACTGAACACTGCTTCCCTTTCTGGAACTTTCACTCCTTGGTAGCAGCTGATTTTATGCTGAACATAACCTACTAGTAAGTAAAGGAATTATTATTTTAGGAATCTTGATTTCTAAAGACTCACTAACTTTCCAATTTTTACCTTTTCATTTAGCATTGCTGTTGCAGCAACAGACTTGGTGCAGATCACCTCAGGCTGAAAGCTTTGCACTTTGCAGGCAAACTTCTTAGTAACGAGGAATTACATCCACCATTGCCCATACCATGCTCTCCTTGAAAGGAAGAACCTGGGCTAAGTACAAGGTAGGCAGACTGCAGCTGATCACAGCTTAAAGTGGATGTTCTTTAAGACCTCAAATTATTGCATTATTTTGTGATTAGGGAAGTAAGGCCTGCACTTGCAAAATGTAGGCCAAGTTTTCAACAATGGAATGCTATATTAAGGTGCTCTGCTCTGTACTGGTTCAGGTAAAAACTCCAAATAGAATACTCAGTTATGCATATGATTGATATTTAGTGTCAGAGAAAGCTCACTGGGCATTCTGTAGGCTTTAGAAACAGATTTACAGTATTTTAGGAATGAAGTCCAGATTCGGATTCTTTCTAGAGAAACTGATGAGTACTACAGAAGACTGGAGCACAGTGTCTGGGACTAAGTTTCAGAGTCTGAGATGTTAAAGAGGATTTATTTAGCCCTTTTCCAGATTTCAAGTCTAGTGAATAGCAAAAGAGGAGGAGAATGTAAGAAAACGTTTTTTTTTTGTTTGTCATTTTCACCCAAATACACATATAATATTCTGCAGAATCTTGCCCAGTCATCCTGGTAAGCATCACTGGAAAATAGTCAAAAAATTCACTATGATCTACTTTCAAAGTTTAAATAGCTGCATTTACATATACAGCTAGCTAGATAAATGATAAATTTGGAGATACGATTCTAAATGCATTACCCGTTCAGCTCTGCAACATCTGGGATCTCTTACCCTATGGTCTGGTCTATGTCTTTGCAGCCAACCACTGAAGTCAGACCCTTTGGTCTGACACACTGGCTGTGGCTGATAGCAATTTACTGTCTGATCAGCTTTTCCCAGAGCTAAATTGATCATTTCCATTCAAGTAACAGATTTAAATGTCTTCTTTGAGATGGCTTACAAAAAGACAAAATAATGGCTGAGCTCTAAAGGAAGCAGAATTACTACAGAGACTCAGAAGCCTATGCAAAATCTTATTTTGTTCAACTGCATTGTAAATCCACCCACCAGCCCACAAAAATAACAGATTGCACTATTCTGTTTCTTGGATGAGATTTTCAAATGCTATCTAGTTGGCTAAAACATGCTCCAAGCCTATTACTAGCAACTTTAACAGCAGAAAAACTGACACACCTCTGGTAGCACTGTGACCAGTTCCAGAATGAGATGTTTAAGAAAGCACTCCGCTTTTCAGCCATCCAGGCAGTTAAAACAAAGCATTGCCACATAGCCATCTTGAATGTGCTAGCTAAAAAAAACCTGGCCAGCAAGTAATCTGCATAGTAGATATGGATGTTAGCATGAAGAATGCAGATTTAAAAAGCATCCACAGGTATGTTTCAAAGTACTCAATTTCACTAAAAGCTCTTATTTTAAGTATAATACTCCCTGTAGATAACAGCTTACATTCCTATACTATGTGGTATATTATAAAGTGAATATAAAACTCCAGTCAGTCTCACCTCTATGTCTGGCAAAATCTTGGAGCGGATTCCCCTGGAAGGCACGCTGAGGCACATGAAATACAACAAGGTGCTTGGTGACAGCCAGCATGGCTTCAATAAGGGGAAGATAGGATGAGAGTTGAGGCTGTTCAGCCTGAAGAAGACAAGGCTACGTGAAGACCTCATAGCAGCCTTCCAATATCTGAAGGGGGCCTATAGGGATGCTGGGGAGGGACTCTTCATGAGGAACTGTAGTGAGAGGACAAAGTGTAATAGGTTTAAACTTAAACAGGGGAAGTTTAGATTGGATATAAGGAAGAAATTCTTCACTTTAAGAGTGGTGAGGCACTGGAAGGGGTTGCCCAGGGAAGTTGTGAATGCTCCATTGCTGGCGGTGTTCAAGGTTGGGTTGGACATAGCCTTGGGTGTTATGGTTTAGTGGGAGGTGTCCCCTCCCACGGCAGGGAGGTTAGAACTAGACGATCTTAAGGTCCTTTCCAACCTTAACTATTCTATGATTCCATTGTGCTAAATCATAAAGCATACACTTGATTTCCTGAATAGTAAGGCCTGAAACATTGGAAAGCTAGTCAGCAGCCTTAAACAAACCCTCCCCACTAATACACATTCTTGTGCTCTTCTACAGAACTTTGTCACCAGAATGAAGACACACTTTCAAAACAGCTCCTTTCTAAACATATCATCTGGAGTGGTAACCCCAGGATAGAGCCATCCTAAAGTAAAGGAGACTCGTTTCTCCCTTGAGCTAGTCTTTCTGTGCTATGCAGTGTAAACTGCAAACTTATACAGGAATTCTACAGGAACTGGTTGAGGAAATAACATTACCTGGTATCTAATCAGAACACATATCTATTTAGTCAACTATGTCTTGAGTTTCTCCTGCTCTAAAGGCAGCAGCTCTTTAGGGACATGGCTTTTGTTAGGTTTACAGTTGAACTGGGGAAGGTCATTTCCAACCTGTATGATTCCATGATCTATTGACAGAGATTTGTTTCAAATTTCACACACTGCAGCCTCCACAACCTATCACCTTTCTCTCTTTCATTCCACAGTCAAGAGATTAATACAGCATGCAGGGTCTCTGCTAGGTTAGCAAGCTAGGGTAATTACCAGTCATTTACTGCTAATGTCTATACAAACTCTCTGTGTACTGGCACACAGTCAGGACAGGTATTCATTCAACTGCTTTTTGGCTAACCAAAGGCCAGGAAGCCTGCCCTGTTAACAGTGAACAGTTTAAATCCCACTAAAATAAAAGGGTCTAATGCACAACAAAGAGTTATACAAACTGAAGCAAGTTTACAAGAAGCACAAGCATTCCATGGGCATTCCTTTATGCAGCTTTTTCTCAGGATGTCATCAGCCTTCCAGAGCAACCTAAAAAGCTGAGTACAGAACAAGACCTCTAGAACAACTCCCACCTCTAGAAATCAAGACAGTGCAATGCCTTGACTGTATACAGGGATAGTCAGGAAAGAATACATGGAAGTTTTGAGCCATTTCCTCTCTGCCTTTTTTTCCCAGTAGATCCTGAAAAGTTCAGATTTGCTCAATACTATTTCAGATATTCCTTAAATAAAAACACTTGCCAAAGCAGAAAAGATAAGTCAATCTTGACATTTTTCTTCAGCTACAACTTTGCCTAGTATAACCACTTGTATTGCAGTGCTACCTAAAATTACCACTCATGAAGCAATACCCTTTTAAGAAAGGCATTTTGCAAGCATGTACAGTCTTAAAGTGTTTTAGGACTCACTGCAAACAATTTGAATCACAGCCAAAAGGAATGCTTTTAAAAGTTCCATTGCTTACTTGTCCTGCAGCATCTTGCATGCATGGACTCTGCTTACAGCCATCAAGGGAATTTTATCACCAACAGAATACTGAATATAAGCACAAAGCTAACTACAGCCTGTAAGACAGCCTGAAAGCAACAACAAATTATCCACTCTAAAGCGTTAAGTCTAGTTAGCTAGAGAAGGGGAAGAAGAAATTGAAGCTTTTTTGTACTGCAGACAAAATGCAGTTCATCTGTGTCTACTTTGCTGCCAAGATTTTATCATGGTTTAGTTTGGGTTTTGTTTTTCTCTTCAGAAGATTAGTGTCCAAGCATATGAATACACGGTTATTTGTTCTGCTGTCAAAACATAAATACCATGTGTTTCATCCAGCAACACAGTACAAAGAACACGCAGAAGACATACCATAGGCTAAGCCATTTGTCAAGTAGGCAGCAGAGTCTGGGTTAAAGTTCCTGACTTCCAGCTCAGTCTCTAAAGATGAGATATTTTATACTACACAAGCAAGTACTGATACATTCTTCGCTCTTCTGCTGTTTGAGATCCACTCAAAGTCTCCCAGTGCATGTGTTTTCTTTAAAATTTCTTCCCCATCCCTAACTACTTTCTCAAAGGGAAATGTCAATGTGAGGAGGCCCTTATATTTGCTCGATTTATAGCCTTTTATTAGCTCCCTGTGCATGTGATGCCAAAGGCTGGTCTTTGCCAAGTCTCTTCAGTCCCTGCTTAAAGCAGAAGCAGATGCTGTACACTGTCAGTACAGAAACACATGTTCCGATTTAAGCCCCCCCTCCCATTATTTATAGGTAATTTCAATTCTTTCAGAAGCAGGAATACCTCTTTCTCATGAATAGGGAAAGAATTGCTTAGGAGTTATAAATGTCTTGTTCCTAGACTCCCACCTCAGTATGAAATATTCCCCCCACACCTACTGGCAGCCCAAAACCAAGCCAGAGTAGAGCTGGGGACATTCTTCATTGCAGCAGGAGAGGACTTCCCCTACAAGAACAGCGCAGACATTGCCTCTTCCTATGTGTGCTGAATGCTTGGCCAAAGCCCTTCCACCAGGTGCTGCACAATTAAATCACAAGGCCATTACATACGCTGACAGATGAGGGAGCATTAAGAGTTAGCTGACAAATAACACTAAGGCATGTTCCAGGTGTGCACTTCACTCTCTTTTACAGTTTCTACACTTCCACCACACATTCATGTCTGCTAGCATTTCTTTCTCCTCCTGCAGAAGTGACTCCTCCATCTTTGTATAGCACAGCCATGACAGCACACACCACTTGCTACGGACACAAAAAAATCAAGTCCTCTTCTTTTCCAAATGCTTCAAAGTCCCATTGTTCCAAAAGCCTGCAGATTCCAAGCCAGCAGCATGCATCTTCTGGATCAGTAGATAACCAGCTCCCAGGCACATATAACACTTCATCCATTCGTCAGCCAGATAAAAACAGCATATATCAGCTTATGTATTGTTAATTATTCCTCCTTCCTCCATATATCCTTCTCCTTCTATGCTCCAATTAGCTCAGCTCTTAAAGAATGAGTAATATGCAGCACAATCCAAAAAAAAAACCATTAAAATTAGTGGCTATGTCAAATAACATCCTGACCCTGTTAGAGCTTTCTTACCCGAGTTTCCTACCCTGCATATTGTTCAGACATCCACAACTTCTTGTACTCGTTGGATCAAAGGAAAGTAGCACAATACAAAGCACGGGGCCCTGAACACACCTGTAACACTCTGACACAGCCTCACTTAAAGATTTTCCATAGAATCACCACAGTAGTTCCAGTTGCCTTGGCACAATCTCAGGTACATGAGGCCTGATGCTTAAGTTTAGAAAAACAGACCTCAACCATCAAAATTCATTGTAGGGATTTTATTATTCAGAGAAAAAAAAATACAGTTTCCTTTTCCAAATCAAACAAAATCCTGGAGTGGTTTCAGCACACTAGTCAAACACCTGAAAAGTTCAAAACCCTGTCTCCTGTTTGGACATGGCTTTCACTCACACATCCCTCATACACCAATTATTTAAGACCATTAGGTGCAGCAAGAGAAGAGAACATATGAGCTGTGCTGGGTCAGCTACAGTAACAGAGAGACAGAAAGAAAGTAGACAGAAACGCAGGTCCCTGTTTAACAGGTTTATAACTGTATGAGATGAGGAAAAATTAAACTCTTCTGAACAAAGTATAATTGTCCTACCTCTGTTACAGATTTCCTAGGTGTCTATACATACATACATATATGTATGTATGTATGTTTGTGGGGTATGTGTGTATATGTATGTACATTAGTGCTGCATAAACCATTGCAAATATAGAGAAGTTGATTTTTCTGCTTCCCTACTCAGTTACCTTAAACCCTCAATACTGACATGTCTTACAAGCCCCAGGTAACCAAAAGGTACCCAGAATTACATTTTTGTAAGCGTTCTGATTCCAGAAATATAACATCAGACACTGGGTCCTACTCATAGCCCATTTAAAGCCCAACCAATGGATCTAGCAATCTTTTTTAAGTCATAAGCACCACAACAAGAGAAGGATCACTCCTTACTTCTTAGTAATCTTGAGGCTGCCTGGAATTGAGCTCTGCAGCAATGTATTTCAACTGATGCTTTATTGGCACAGCAAGCTATTTAAAGGTTTTGACAGTCACAAATTTGGCAGTAATTTTTCCCTGCTGTATTTCTTAATATTTTCTGTATTCCTTCCCTTCCTTCCCACCTGCCTCCTCCGAGCATCCCAGCAGCTGAACGGCAAGTGTGTCACAGAGCCACATTCATCTTAAAACTACCTAATAGGCTCTTGTGCAAGTTACTAAGAACAATGAGTGGCTTAAAAGCGATAACCTTCAGCAATGTAAAGTAGCAGTGTTTATGCAACACTTTCCCCGTCTAAGAGCATTATATAAACACAGTGTTCACAAGCTCTCTGCATTCAGTGCTTCTCAGAAGAGTGAGGCATCAGAGGCTCTTGACTCTCCCATCCAACATATCTACAAGCTATTTTGACACCCCAGATTGCTGCAGCCAGAAGTCGTAACACAACATATACTAGTGTTCAGCATTGCCTCTGATACAACTCAAACTTTATGAAATTCTAATCCTCACATGTACTTTGAAGGCATGCACAAATTCATCAAACCAACTTGATTGCAAGGAAAGTATTAGTATGAAATGGGCCTAGTTAACCAGGTCTATGCAGATAAGAAAACATTTTCCCAAAACATGTGTCTTAAAAACATACTCCCTTTTGCAACATACTTGCATAACAGTATGATGTGAAGAAAAAGGATAAATCATTCCCTTAATGTCCTAACTAGGCAGACTGTTTCATAGCCTTTTTCCAGCAAGGGAGTGAATTGCCAGTTTTGTAGCTACATCTGTGGTGTTCTTTGTTAGAAATCCTCCGCCAATATCTCAGAAAAACAGCAAATATAAGAAAGAGACAGGAGGCAGATGCTGGCAAAAGCAAAATTAAGAAAAACACACCAAAAAATCCTAACCACGCAGTCTGGAAGATATTATGTTTTATACACTGGTACTTCATCATGCTTGCTTAATGGTTGTTCAAGGAGAAGGATGAGAGTATGATAAGCAACAGAAGCCTGGTCCACAAGCAGTGGGACTGAAGTCTAAAATGAAGAAGCTACAAGAGAATCCAGATGTGGCCTTGCTAGAAAGAACTAACAGATGCTTAACTACTGCCCTTAACTATCTATTTGCTAAAAACATGGGCCAGATCCAGACCTCTTAAAGTGACTGGAATCACTAACAACATTGAACAGGCTTTGGATCAGATCTTTAATTGGGCCAAAAGCAAACTCGTCATTTCTTGATCAAAACCAAAGTTCAACAAGAGTTTTCAAATTCCATACTTTTCTTGGTAAGTTCAATTTCTAAATCTCTTTGGAGTTCCTACTGAAAACACAACAACCAAAGCATATTGTTGGACAATTCACTGGTGTCCCCTAAATATAGCTTGAAAACACACACGAAAATCTTTGTGTATCTTTTATTTCAGGGTATTCATTGTACTGTTGTCATTAAATGGAACCAAAAAATAATAACTTATTAATACAAATAAAATTTCAGAAAACCTAAATAAAACTGTAAAACTCGTTTTTTAATTAGTAACATATTTGGATTATCCCAATGAAATGTTTCTCCAAGTTGTAACTTGGACAAAAGGCTCTACTTATATACAGTGGGTTGATTTTTGTTTCTAAATTTTTACAACTATAGTCTGCTAAAGATCTTGACAAAACAGCTTCCCCATAATGCACCTATTCACTCAATTTACAGTCCTACCAACGCAGGGCCTTTTTCTGCAAACACATTCTTTGTGCTCCCACATTTAAGTAATAGGGCATTACTGTAAATAATGCACGTCCTAGGAATAAACTGTTAGATTTCTAACACAAAGTGAGGTGCTAAAGACGAGTCAAAATATCCTCCCAAAAAAGATATACTCTTTAGCTTCCCTAAGAATGCACAGTGAACTTTGCACAGTGGGCTGGCTGGCACGGAGGCGTGTGTGGGCTCAGTGATACTAAGACAACATCTTTGGTATGAAAATTCAGCAATTCCTTCCAGTGGATATTAAACAGCAAAGTATTGCAGCACTTCTAGTCCTTCCCCTAGAGGAAAACAAATAAATGTTGGTGCAAATTTTCTCTACAGAAAATGTTTTTTTTAAAGTATATTTTTTTTACAGAAACGTGCTGTAAAGCTGTCTTATTTCCACAGCTCTCCAAGAGAAACAGCTCTTGCTATAGAGCTCTTGTTCCCAAGGACAAAATATTCAGACTTACCCTCAAAAAGAGGGAGAGCTTCTTACCTACACAATTTGTGCAGCTGTTAAAACCAGTTCAAAGCTCTCCCATGGGCAGATGCAAGGTGAAACAAACCAGAAACTTGATTTGCCATCTATATGAAGCATGTCTAGTTGAAGAAAGCATCTTCAAGAGGATCCTCAAGCCCAAATGGGAGACTGTGCCAGCCTCCTTTTGTCAACTTTTGAGCAGGGCCGTTTCACTAAAATCAGACTGGAACTCTTTTCACACTTACACTGTTAAACAGCAATGCAAAATACAATAGATCATTCCCTGGCCTTTGATCAAGCCCTTTAGTAGGGATACACTAGAACGAAATAAAGAAAACAGCATGACATACTATTTTTTTGTGACTATGGAATCCTTTTGTTGTTTCTCCAGTCAAAAGGGTTACAAAAAAGGATCCAAAGTTAGTCACATACTTGTATAAAGTTGTCTGCCTCCTAATAAGGCAAATTCACAATTGGAGAGAAAAGATGAGCTCTCATAATGCTTTCAGTAACTTAAAGGAAAAAAGTTGCATTAGTTAACCTACAAAGCAGAAACAACCTAGAGAAGAAGCAGGGGACTGTAGGGTCTATAAAGCATAACCCTGCCAATTTCACCTTTTTCTTAGTTCCAAAATATTCTAGTACTTCAGGGATTTCACTAGAATAACTCATTTCAAATGAAAAATAGTATTCTACTATTTTTATGGTCACACCTGCACACACATTTAGGAGGTCCATTTTCTGCTGTACTGTATACAAGCACAGTGATGCTCCTGATTTTTTTACTGCCCTCTAGACAATATTTTTACACTGATGAAGAAATAAGATGCACAAAATTATTAAGAAAAGCAAAACAGTGAACTGAAAGTTATAAATCCCAGTAGTTCAGGAAATGTCTATGATTTACACTTCGGTAGTACAAACACTTAATTTGAAGAGAGTAGTCTTTGCCAAGAGTTAGCTTTATAATCAAACTGCCTGAAGCTTAGGCATTACAGGACCTCCACCATTAAAAGTGTGGCAGCCATCCAAAATATTACACAGCACCCAACAGATCTCATCTTCCAGATGTATGCAAGGATCTTTTGCTTAATTCCTCCAGCCACTCAAGATTCCTGAAAAGAAGACTGACCAGGAGAAACACCAGTTGGGATCCCCTGGTGCACTCTTCACCACAGACACACATAGAGAAAGAGATTTCCTTCTTCTGATGTAAGGAGTGCAGCAGAGGAGCTGGACATTGCCTAATGGCTGGAAGAAAGGGGAGGAGATCCTTGCTTCTTCTACATTCTCTTCATAGGAAATTGGATTTCCCAGGGATAGGGACATAACGAAAACAGCTTGGCAGCTGCAAACAACTAACTGCAAGGTAAAAGGAGACTTCAGAGTGGTGGAGACCACTCCCTCAATATGCAGATACACTTTAACTGAAGAGAAATCAACACCATATAAAAGCTACAAGGCCTCAAAGCAGTTCTACTGTTGCTGCCTCTCTCTGTTTTCAACCACGATTTCTCAATGCTCCTCCACTCCTAACAAAAATAGTCTTTTAAATATGCCAAATGTACATGGAAAACATGTTTGGCTTCTACATTTCATTTTTTAAACAAAATATGAGGGAACTGGACTGATCTCTGATATGCAGCAAAGGGGCCCATGTTAGCAATTCTCTCCCTCGTGTGTACATTTTTTCTGGAGAGGACAATGCAGATTTAAGGACTTTGAAAAGAATATTCAGCATAGTGTCAACAGAAGCAGATTTCTGACAACAGCAATAAATGAAATGAAAGATCTCCCCCTCATCAAAGCTGTCAGCCCCTTCTGATAAGGGAAATGATTACATAGATACAGAAAATTTCACAGGAAGACCAGCATCACATCTCCACTTTGTGAGACCTTATCATTCCATTCTCATTCCTCTTCTAGAAACACAGGACTATCGAGATGATGTTGAGTGAATTCTATATGATGTGCCTCTATCCCTAACCACTATGCTTTAAACTCAGTTAAATTAGAGATCTAGTAAGTTTTCTCACGGGATATCAGCCTCTTGCTGCCCATCCACCCTGCACTCTTCTGGAATGTCAGCACTGACTTATCAGCAAGCAGAGATGAAGTCCACAGTAAAAGGTACAGGAAAATATCCTTTCTGGGTGGCTGCATAATTGACATGAGCATTTCTTCTTGAAATTCTATGATTTCTCATCTTGTTTTCCATCAGGTTCACAAGCCAGTTTTAAAATAAATTCTATGTTCTTTCCTAATCCACAGGAAACGCACACCTCCAGCTGGCTAGTGGTAACCAATTTCCCTAGTTATAACCAAGGGAAATAATTTCAGTAGCATAACTGCATTCACAGCAAGAAATTAGCATGTCTTAATATGATTCATCCTTTATACTAGTCTATAAAGGTCTTTCCTCCTATCTTAATTATTTAGAAGGGTCTCTAAATCCAGCTCCCTTCAGCAAGCCAGTATTTAAAAATACCTCACTCTGGTCATTCATGAGCTGCATTTCTAGAGCAGGCAGGGCACAACAGCTTTTTTAATCACTAGATTAGTTTGAGGCTTCTTTTAAAGCAGACAAAAGAAGTTTTGTAAACTGATGTCCAAGACTCAATTAACAGCAACAGTCAGCAGAAATACACATGAACTCTATTTATTCTTACCCTCCAATCTTGCTCTGTGCCCTAACAGCCACCCAGACAAAAAGCAAAGTATTTCAACTTCCAAAGCTTGGCAGGTTCCCTTCTGGATTGCCTACAAAGAAGTTCACACAATAAAATAAGCCTTTCTGTATGCCAGAGGGTGAAGAGAAACATGAGCCTGCCATTTAGCCATTCTACACAAGATTTGATGGAAATTCACAACCATACAAAGCAAGACAATTATTTTAAAAGACTGAGGGACGCTATTACTCAATGGACAAAGTCATGCAATTCTTTGTTATTTGGTACAAGTTCAATGATTACTACAGGCCATGACGTTTTTAGACTACACATTCCTGGAGTAAGTTCTTTTAGAAGTAGAAAGTTACCATGTTTTCCTCTAAAAAATAGTGAGGTTTCCTTTAGCTGAACCACTTTATGATTGCAATAAAACACTCTAGGGTGCGGTGACAAGCTGTCTAATAATCACCACACCTACAAATGAATGAAGTCAGTGTGTCCCAGCACAGATTAGGTGTGGCCATATTGGACAACATCATCATATCCTGTTGTGAATTAATACTTAATAAAAAAGAGCGTAAAAGGGGACAGGGAGGCTTGAACAGTGCTGAACTTCAAAATAACTCTACATGTACAGTATGCAACATGGAAAGAGAAGGAAACAGACAGAAGGATCCATCTGCATGCTTGCATTAGCTTGATAATGTACAAAGTTCTTAAAAACTCCTTTCCTGAGTGTAGAATATATAGATTTTTTTCTTCCCTTTTCCACTTCTTTCCCTGTCAAAAGAGATTGGAATAACTCTTCTTTGATGATTCAGTGCTTACTGAGCTTTTGCATTTCAATGAACAGGTTAATTAGAGGAAGCAAAGCAAGCAATAAACACAAGAAACTGTTATAAACCCTCCTGAAGTCAATACAATGATTAGTTTTAGATCATCATGACATTGACCAGATCTAGTTCTGGTTTTGCTGAAGCAAAACCAGGTTTTAAGTTTATATGAAGACCAAGCTCCAGATACAGAATCACAAAATCATTTAGGTTGGAAAGGCCCCTTGAGATAGAGTCCAATCATTAACCTAATGACACATCCACCACTAAATCTGGGAGTCCAACTGAAAAACCCCACAAGTACCTCAAGCTTGCCATCTGACAAAGTATTGTGCTTCATTCTAACAATTTTCTTTCCAAGAAAACAAAAGCAAATTTTGAAACCTTCAAAGTTGTTCCACAGTAGAACTGTCCTTCCTGACTGTTCATCCACTTACTGTTCAAACAACCAAAAAATTGAACTCTTTACCTGCATTTAAAAAGAAAGAGGACTCCAACAAGAGCAAGCATGATTTAAAGGTCGTGACTTTCAACAACAGACATACTCTGTCTCAATGTTCTTTTTCAATATAATAACATTTTTCATATGTTTACACTCAAATTAATGCAAGAGTGTCAATTTCAAGTGTCAGCTTTGAGAGCTTACCTAAAGTAATACTTATCTTTCAAAATAAATGGTCCAAACACTTCCTTCTGGCCTTTGGGGAACTAACAAGCTTCAAGCACATGGTTTGTTGCTCATGCAACTAGGAGACATGGAGGTGATAGCCATCCAATACAGACAGAAACACACAATTCTCATAACACAAATCAAAACCAATAAGATATACAGAAGTATAAATATAAAACAATTTCATATCTTGTCTTCCCAAGCTTTTTGCAATGGAATAAAGAAACTTGGATTTAGTGTTCCAGACTGCAACAGTAACCACTTCCCCAGCAGCATGTCCTTCCATTGTACTCCCCTTCCCCCTGCTACCACCAACCTCCATGTGATTCCTGCAGGAAGAAAGTACCTTTATTAGTCATTTTTAAAAATCATAATTTCATCAAAAACATAATTTTACCAAATTTTTGACCCATTCAGTATTCGCTCACACCCAACATAGTTTTATTCTAAAAACCTAAAATCTGAGGAATTACATTTAGGCAAGAAATTATTTATCCTTATCCCCACAGCCTGAAATTCTTTCCCACCCCTCTTTCTCCTTTTCTTCCTAAACCTTAGTTAAAAATACTAGAGGGAAAAAAAAGTACCCTAAATCTGGAGTAGGACTTTTAGGACACAATATTCTCCTTGTTTTATTGCGCCACAGAAACATTGTGATTACTCCTTCCTCCCCTCCCCCCCTTCTATCAGGGACTGGTTTATTTAGCTGATGAATAGCTCTGCATGCAAGAATTTAAAATCCCAGTTATTTCTGTCTCAAATAGTCGCTATGCTTGTAATTATTTCAAAGACTAATAATTACTTTCACTCGATCTATTTGAAGTTACAAAATAAATTCTAACAAAAAAAAAGTCAATTTTGAACTCAAATCCATAAAACCGCAACTTAAAAAGTCATAAGGGATTGCAAAAAGAGTCAGCCTTGTGAAATATTGCACATTCATGGGGAATGCAATGAGGCCTAAGGTCTTGTTCTTAAAATATATGACATAAATTTATGATACTGCTTACTGCTTAATACATCATTCAATCCCCTTTTTTAGAAGTGAGAGATGGAACCATTCAAGTCAGTCTTGTTGAAATGCAACCACAACAAACTGAAACCCATAATTCTATTTGTAAAAATAGGCTGTGTGCTAAGACTAAAATACTTTACTGTAATTTCAGGGGAAGCAGGCATTTTTCCTAATATTTCTACATGCAGCAACATCTCATACTTACTTTGAGCTTAGCTGTGATGAATTTAACAATAAAGAGGAAAACTACGCCAAAACAAACCAGATCAATCCAAGCAACCCAAACTGCTTAATAACCTTGAAGTTTTTCCACTTTATAAATACAAAATGAGATTTTTCTCCTTCTTCAAACTAATAACTGAGTGAGAAAAAAAAACAAGCCACACACCCAGCTCATTTTTGCAGCTTGACAATGAAAGTTCATATTCATCATCCTGTTTTTTTAAATACATTACAGTGGCACCCACGGCATAAAGGCAAGTTCTCAGAAAACTGGACTCCTGGAATAGAACTGTCCATAAATCTTTAAAGTCACCTGCATGTAACAAGAGGGCCAAATTTAATCTTTTTATTGTTTGTATTCCCTGAAGGGCTTCTGCTATTTCAAGCATGCTCAGAGAGCATGTACCTATCAACTATCACTGTACCCAGTCAACGTGTGGCCTTGGGCCATCTTTGCTGCACGCTATACACATTCTGTACTCAATATAGAATTGTTCCTCTTCTGGGATGTTCTGTTGTAATTAACTTCATATGAACATTTTGCTAACATTAGTACTTATCATTATAACACCCTAGCAGTTGTTGTAAACTTTCCATCTCAGTCTGATTTTGCAGATGGGAACACAAAAAGTGCCCCTCAGAACCCGGCTTTTGAGGAACCTTTGCATTTTGAAGTCAGTGAAAGCTGCAAACCCACATGTTAAGATACTAGTAATTTAATAATTAAAATAAGGTAAAATGTAGTGATAATAGAAAGAATAGGAAAAAACAAGAGAAGACATGAAAGCTCAGAAAGCACAAGTAATGCACAATACCACCCACCGACAAATGCACAGCCCAACCTGAGCAGCAATTGCTACCCTCCAGGTGACTCCCCCTAGTTTATATACTGGACATGACATGCTGTAGTATGGAAAACCCCTTCAGCTAGTTCAGGCCCAGTGTCCGGTTTCTGCTCCATCCTGGCTTCTTCCGCCCCTCCTCACTAGTACAGCTTGAGAGATTGGAAAGCCTTTGATCAGAGTAAGCACTACTTAGCAACAACTAAAACAATGGTATGATACTAGCACTGCTCTCCCACTGAAGCCAAAACACAGCACTGCACCAGCTATTAGGAAGCAAAAATACTGTTACAGCTGAAACCAGGAAACCTAAGCACACACAAATCCTTTAGCGTGAAGCATATTTCTTGACCCAAATGGCTACTTTCACAGAATTAAAACTGAGGTCTTATAATGGCAGTGCTGGGAATAATTACGTTTAAGGTAGCTTGTCACTGCAACCTGTAATTTAAATGACAAAACAGTGATTTCATGCAAAAGGGAGGCTCTCAGGGCACTGAGCGAACAGCCCAACTCTCTTTGCCACTGTTACATAGCAATCTGAATCAGGGAAACACATCTGGATGAAAAACAGCACCACTTTACCACAGGTAGACTAATGCTGGCACGCAAAAGAAGTGAAGGGCCACAGAGGGAGAGAAGGTATGGCACCTTCTTCAGAAGCAGCACAGGGTAAGTCAGTTGCTGCCAATCATTAAACAACATCCCACAGCTGTTACAGGTTTTAGTAATCTTTGCTTCTGTCTTCAATACACTCTGGTAGGTATCCATTTTACTGCTTGAAGTCTTGTTTTGCCATGTTTTTCTTATATTCAAACACTATCCAAAGTGTCCAGGAAAGATTAAAAGAATAGTCTGTATTTTCTTTGTTCAATTTCCTTACTTTCAGAAGCTAGGAAGCAAGGAAAACATGGAAGCAAGGAAAACAAATTTAAGAGACAGAAAAGATTATGTGAGGGCTTGAAAAGCATCTGAAAGTACTTACTTTTAACAGGAACACATTACAACTCTATTCCAGCTGTCCAAAGCTGGGCAGCTTTCTACTCCTAATGCAAGCCTTGGTGTTAACACAGAAAGCTCCAATTTGGACAGGTGATCTGATCTACTTTGAGAGAGCAAAACAAACAGGGAAAGTACAAAGAGTAAAAAGAGACATTAAATCATACCTTGGAGCTGCTGTCTCCCAGGCTTCTCATCAGTTACAAATATCAGAGGGAAAGGTTCTGCCTGTGAGAGTATCTATTTAAAAAATAGTATGTAGAATGAAGAGCGGCTTCCTACAGCTTTAGTCATCTGGTTTCTGGCAAGCTTGCTACTCAAGTGAAGGCATGAGCAGCAGAAAACTCAAGTGTCACTTCATGCCGCTGTTGTTCCCCAGCCCCCAGTTGGAGCTCTGTATTCTGCTGTCCTGTGCCAGTGTGCCAGTCCCAGGGGGTGCAGTTTGAGGGCCTGCCAAACAATGCTACTTTGTAGGGCACACTGGCAACTGATGAAGTCTTGCCCAAACCAGTGAGTGAGGAGACAGGGTTTTACAAAAATGGCCAGCTCTTTAATTAAATGCATGAAGATCAATAGTCACTCTTGTAGAAATACATGGCATGGGGTTAATTAAACCAGCTGGTTCTTTTCTATCCATGGCAATCGTTGAAAACCATTTTCATTGATTAACCCAACACCATCCTGGCTTTAAAGATTTTACTGTGACACTACAGCACTGAGCAAGCAAGCATACATGGGAGAAGAAAACCCACTCCATGGAGAGCAATTATTCAATCTCAAGTCTTACTTGTTTTCTAAACAAGGCCCTGTTGAAAATAACTATGGGCCATAGTATTTTTTCTTTGTTTTCAAAAGGATGCTTGGCACAACAGCTTATCAAGGGCAAGTACTTACTTCCTCTCACCAGAAAACAGATATGAGAACATACAAACATCCAGCCAAGTAAATTGCGTTTTTCATTAAGAAAATAACTTTCTGAGGATGTGCATTTTCAGATTTTATAACTAGAACATAAAAATCATGAAATACACACTAGTGATTGAAGAAGCTGCAAATTTCAACACAGAAATCCCCAGTGCTGGTTTCCATCCATATCAGAAGCTACTTAAGAAGATTAGTTGTTCACACAGCTACAGGAAGAGGCTGGTAATCACTGTAGAGCTGTTTATCACATAAGTTTTCTTGTTGATGCAAGAAAATAGGCCAAATTTTTTAAAACTCTGATTTGTCTGTACACATTCACTGCTCAGTGACAAATAAGGTATTCAAACAAACCTCATCCTGTAATTAGGTTAAATATAATGACAAATTCAGTCCTTTGCAATATTTGCTTATTCAAAACTTTGTAATTATTTCAGGATGACAGAAACACATTAGTTTCACCAAAATTCCAAATACTCCTTCGCACTACCTTAAATCAACAGAATTGTTTGCTTAGAGAAAAAACTTAAGTCAGCAACACATGCATGAGAGTCACTCAATTTTTCTAATGAGTTTTAAAATAGCTATTAGAGAAGAGGCTTTTTATATAGCACATTTGTCAAAGATGTTTGACATCTTTGTAAGCCTTAGGATCTGAATTTTTATTAGTCTCTTCTTTTGGACCTCTGGCACAGTCCGCCTGTCTCTGGTCACTCCGGATCACATTTCACCCCAGAAACAAAACAGGATGTAGCAGGACAGGTGCTCTCTCTTGCTACCAGTGACTTCAATGAAAGGTCTCTCAAACATCATTCTTGAGGAGCAAAACCTCCCTGCCAGTCCCTGAGCACTTTTCTGAAATTGCCAATGAAAACCCAGAACACTGACAAAAGCACTCAGATTCACCTTACCTCTCCCTCCTATGCATGTTTGTTCAATAAACCAGCAAAACCAAACGGGTGTCAAGAACAGTACTCCTGGTTAGCTCACTGAAAGAGCATAGATTAAATACACAATGTTCCCAGTTGCTTCTCTCAAAAAAAATGTTCATTTAGGCCTCACCTGCTTAAGCAAAACCTGCTTACATGAACAGCAGAGATAGTCTAGGGCACCCCGGAATGAGACAGCAGCCTTATGCATTGCCAAGTGCTCACAAAAGGCCAGGAGCCCAAACTGGAGCTCGGTACATGAGAGTCATGTTTGGCTGCTTCAGGAAGCTGCAATTTCTGCTTAGTTTAAGGTGTCTATGAATCATCCCCGTGCAATACTACACCCCCTTTCAGCAGGTGATACACGGTGCCCAGCCATCTGGCTGTGCCTCAGGAAAGCTGCTGCTTCCTAAAGAACTTCGGCATGTAAAAAAGGAAGTAAGGAGTATGGCAAAGACAAGCCCTTTGCACCATGCAGCTAATCACTGTAAAGCCCCAGCCAACGGTCTACTGAAGGCAGTTAGCATGCACACAAAAAGCCATTCCCTCCTTAAAAGTGCTCAGACAATCTTCAATCTGTTACTAAAAAACAGGAATGTTCCTCAAAAGCAAAGGGTGAGCTTGTTCCAGTGGATTTTTTATGCTTTGCAAGCAAGTTACTGAAGAAGCCAACTAGACTCACTACATCAAATTTGGGCTTCAAGTATTCAATATACTCCTGGCAACAACTCTGCTACATACAGAAAGAGCTACTACTCCAGCAGATATTAGTTCCAGTTGTAATTCAAAAAAATAGTTTATTAAAATGCTGTCATGGTATGATAACAGTATTTTCAAAAAAACCTCTAAATCACTTAAAATGCCTACATTCTGCTGAAATTCAGAAGGGCTCACATTAAGCCAAAATACTGACAGAGAAAGTTACTCTGTGAAGCACATCGATTCTCTTCTCTAGCCAGCCTTAGGAGTTCATTATTATTATTATTATTATTAGCTTTTTGACTGCTTGAGATTTAAAAGTGAGCATAGGCACTTTTTAGAGGCACACTGGAAAACATTGCTATTCAGTTCCTTCTAACACATGCTGAAGCAAAATTCACCATAGTCTATGCTAGCAGCACCAGCAGCAAATGGCCAACTGCAATAAAGCTTTTCCAGTGGGTTTTTAGATTTGGGAGAGCAAGGGAAGAGAATGCCAGCTTTTCAGTATTATCCCATTTCAGGGAGAAAGAGCTAAGTCCAGTAGTCTCAGCCTGAGAGAGAAAAGGGAGAGTGAGCATCAACTCTTCATAAGCCATGAAAAAGTGGGGCAAGGGGATATTCACATAGGCAGGGAGGGCACGTTCAGGAAACTGGCTTTTTCAAAGCATTTGGGAAAAAACTGTGACTTCAAGCAGCAAGTTTGACCCAAACAACTCCAATCTTGCAGTATAAAGATTATCTGTTCAATCATTCTTGATTTTCAAGACAAACTTCTATTTTATTTTATGCCTCAATACCTTTCTCCATGCTGAGGAATAAGAGATTAAAACGACATTTAAGTGGGTACAAAGCTTGGCAGCATGGTAAAGAGCAGTTTATACTTAGATTTACTCCAGGAACTCACAGCAAAGCTATAACTCCAGTTCAATGTAAAAATTATTTTCATATACTTGGGTTTCCCGCATCTAAAATACTAACTAGATTTCTAAGATGACCTGGAATTTGTGCTTCACAGGTAGACAGTAAATTAAAATGGTTTCCCATGAAGTCATCAAGCTTAAATACAGATGACCTAATATAATTGGTGATGTTCACAACACAGATCAGGTGTTGATAATCCCGATTACCACAGGAATAAATGAACAGCACAATAACTAGCATCAGTCTGTATCATATGCTTAGCTAAGGTGGCATTAAACAGGCAGTTTCTTATGGCATTAACTGTTAGTGCAAGCCAGAGTCTGACATAAATACGTGTTTAGAAAGCATCAGCTTTTTTTATCCAGCCATGAGGCATCGGAATCTAAAGAGAGGAGCCTCAGCTCATTAGACTGTGCTATAAACATGTTTCCAGCAGTCTGGATACTGTACCAAAATAAACAGAGGCATTAAAAGCAGTTCTCCAGTATTTTTAAAGGGGCCTAGGAAGGACAGTCAATTGGGCTAACACCCAATGTGTTTTTTCCAATTATACAGGAAGGTGATCTGAGACCTCCTCTATATTAAGATGAAACAATAGATTTCATGAACAGATGAACAAATGCTTTCCATGGATAAGCACCCTGCACCAACCCCACCCTAGCAATCACTGCTCACACTCTTTTATTCTCCTTTGTATATTATGTCTGTATACATATATATCAGTCTCCTCAACATCCTCCTTCAGATTATTATCGTATAACTCTGAAGAGGCTCTTCTTCCCACTTTCCTTCATGTTCCCCAGGCAGGCAAATAAGGGAAATCACACTTGAGACCTGGCTAAACAGTTTTCCAATGAGGATAGCAAACTTGGAGATCTGTCCAGATGTGAAGTGTCAAGGTCACATGAAAACTATTGCCTCAGCAGGGCAATAATCCTTTTTATTTTTTCCTGTGCTTAGACACCAAATTTATTTTATTAACTTAAAGGTTTCAGTGCCCTTATGAAACTTGATAGATATGGGTAATAGTTTTAAGGGTTCAGAATAGGAGTGGATAGATGAACCTCTGAATATAATTTCTTTAGGGAGACAACCTACAAACAGTAAAAATGTTCAAAAAAACCCAGAAAGTCATAACAAACTTCCTCTAGTTTCCCAAATGATACAGCGTTTGTGAAAAAGAAGTCTGTATCTTCAGCAGGTTTTTAAGGACACAAGGCTACAGGCACTAGTTAGGAATAAGTGAGGAAAGATAAATGCTGCAGGGCTTAGGACAATATGTGCTATCTACTTACCTCTGGTACCCTCAGCACTGAAAAACAGCTGAATAATTAGCACTACACAGACGTTCAGAACAATCCTGGCAACTCCTTCCTCTGTCCAATGCTTGGTCTTTCTTGACAGCACAGCGAGCTCATTACAAGCAAGAATCAGCTGCCCCCAGCTAATGTTCAGACTGTGCCCACATGCATACCATAGGTTTTATAACCAAGTTTCTCTATTGATATTCTGCCTAGGACATTCAGATCAGATGGCTCTGGGTAGTCCCACCAGAACTCTTGGCATCAGGCAGAAACAGTGCCAAGAAGACATGCTCATACAACCATACAAGGAACACAGAAAGCAGTTACAACTATGATACCAGGACAATTAACCAAAGGGGAAACAGTTGAAATATAACTGTTTCACATTACGTCTTGCAGATGAAAGCAAGTACTAGAAGATGGACACATGACACCTCCATTCTGGCAGTGCAAAACACGTTACTGCCACACCTACCAAGTTTAATATGAGCAAATGCATTTATGATGGAGTGCTTCAGGGTAGGAAAAGAAGTAGGCTGAAGCTTTAGTATTTCTGCTCTGGAAAGTCCACATTTCTCAGAGCTTTTGACCCAGTCACTTAGTTACTGACATTGACAAATTATTATTCCGCTTCATCCCTTCCTGTGTACTTTCCAGTAATAGGGTACAGCTACCAAATTTACCCAGACTTATTCCTGGATCACTGTGGTAAATGTTTCACTTTTTGCTCCTGTACTACATGGATGCTAGTGTATGCGGTCTCCACATCTTGAAACCTTCTTGTGCCCCAGAGGAGAGGCAGACATTCTCTGGAAAGTTTGCTCTAAAAAACTCAGACCTGTAACCAAAAAGCAGCAGTCATCAGGTGTTAAAACCAGAAGAAAACATCAAGTAAACATGAGGTTAGCAAGAGTGACAAGGCTTTTAAGGAGCCAGTCAGAATTAATGTGCGATTACACAGTAATACCTACAGCCAGCCCTGATGGGGGACAGCTTATGCTTGGTACACACCAGCAGCATACAGCTGCAGAAGATCTGATGCACGTTTATGTCTCAAGCCTGCATGAAACTCCCAGCTTGGACTCCGACAACCCCCAGATCATGATAAAGAAGCTGTTAAGGAAGCTATGCAAATGGAAGATACTTGTGTTGCATCTGAAGAAGGCACGTTAACATGACTCACAGAATCACAATGGAAATTCTGAAGAATTTAATGAATCAGAGTGACCCATCACAGCAGTCTCACATTAGACAATTTTCCTGAAGTGTTTGTTAAGAGCTGCTAAAAACCTAGTAGTTCATACGCAGAAAAAGTTAAGAAAATCCATTTTCCTCCCAACTTGTGGGACTGACCTCACTGGTGCAGCTGGGGACGAAGGTCAAAGGGGCTTTTGTGATTGTTGTCGGTTATTATCTGTCTGTCAGTCTCCTTCTTCTGCATGTGAAGATTCACATAAGTGTAAAGCTGCTACAACATCTATGTGGCAAGTTCTGTCTGAGGGGATTTGGGTTTTCCCGCCGAGGCGCTGCCGGCTGAGGGGCTGCAGTGAGGAGCGGGCTGGGCTGCCCCGATCCGGACACGGCCGGTTCCCGCCGCGGCTGGCGCCGCCTGAAGGAAAATACATCACAAAAGGGGAAAACCTGCGCGGAGCGAGGGGAAAAGTGTGAGAAAAGTGTGTGCAAAAAGTGTGCGAGTCCCCTGCAGCCTGTGGAGGAAGGACCCCATGCTGGAGCAGATCGGTATGGTGAAGGTATTTAGTTTTTGTCTTTGTTTCTCACCATCCAAATATATTTTAATTGGCAATAAATTAATTTTCCCCAAGTTGTGTCTGGTTTGTCCATGATGGTAATGCGTCTTCCTCTCAACCCATGAGCTTTTTCATCTTAATTTCTCCATCACCCTGTTGAGGAAGGGGAGCATGAGTGTGGCTGGTAGGTACCTGGCAGCAACCAGGATTAACCCAGTGGGGCAGGGTAAAGGGAGAGTCTTGAGTGAGAATTCACCCAGCCTGTTGCATGTGGGGCTGTAGGAAGGATGAAGCCTCAACACAGCAAAAGCCTGCTTTATACTGATGGCTCCAGCACCTGGCACGATCTGCCTGCACAGAGTATTTCCAAACTAAAGCCATAAACTGGTAATTCTATAGGAAACATTAAAACATGAATCGTAAGTAAGAGTGCATTTAAATCTGCTGTCACCACTATTTCTGCTCTTTTAAGCTTTCACCCTAACATTCAGTACCCTTTCAATGCAATGCTGAAGGGATGGATAGTGACAAGTCTCACACAAACCACTGAGGAAACAGCAGTTAAAAAAAAAATAAAGGAGAAAGATTAATTCATCAGAAATCAGCCAGCCAGATCTTACTAATCCTGACTGTAATTAGAGGATCTAAAAAGGACTATAGACAATTGTATTTCCTTACTTAATTGTTGTCAATCACCTTTAAGGTAGAGACACCACACAGAAAGCAGTTTTACAGGGAAAAAATAGAACAAAGTGGGAGAAAAAAACACAACTTGTTTGCTTTAAATTCGTCGAGATGCTGGATTTTAAAGGAATTCAGGGAAAAGAGATAAGTACTGGGGGAGGAGGGTGAGAAAAAAAGGGCAAAGTGCCAGAATTTATTTGAAGACTATTTAAAGTGTTTTAAATTGCTGTTGACCATAAATTGTACAAAAGTCACAGAGAAAAACATACTGCTGTATCTAAGTGCCATGTTCCTATGATAGTATGGAACAGCATCATGTGCTGCAAAAAAATGTTTTAGCTGATCATTTCTTGTCTTATTGTCACTCTGCTTACACACTTTTTAAAGTGTTCATTAAAAAAAGAATCAAATCAACACTACAAATTGGATAGATTTGTATCCTACAGTCTCTTCTGACCACTCATTTGTGGAGCTGGGGCACAGCCAAGTTCCAATGAATCTGTGGAGAGCTTCCAACAGTCATCACAGCAGGACGCAGCTCTTCATAGGGCGATCATACATGGCAAGTGAAGTGATGCTGAACTGTCACTAAACAAGTCTGTTTTATTGTGCCTGAATCTTCCCCTAAGGCTCATCCAAAAATTGAGACTAGCAGTTTATTTCCAGATACACATTTATAATCCAATGCACCCCAAACCTTCTAGTATCAGTATGGAAACATGTTTTTTGGATTATTACATTGTGAGAGCATGATGAAGAACACTGAACTAGCAGCAACTCTAGAACACAAAGAGTTTGAGTATTTTTTATATTTATAAATAAAATAGGCCATGATGAGAGACCTGAACATGCAGTACCTTCCCCTTAGGGACTCTATTTTTTTCATTATTATTATTTTTATTTTCTTTAGTTTGAAATCTAAAATTCTTGATTTCAATTACGATTGCCTCTCAGGTGTGCCTAGTGCAGCAGCCATCATGAGTTCATTTATTGATTATATTTTTAGAAGGCTGTTTCCAAGATTTAGTTAACTAAGCACAAAAAAAAAGTTAAGATGCAGGTAGAGTACTACTAATAATTTGGAAATTCAGTGTAGATCTATTAACTTTTGACAGGTTTCTGCTTTTTGAACATGGACACAGACAGGGCTATTACAGCACAGAGAAAAAATCAGCAGTGAGTTAGTCTAGGCCTTCCTTACGTACCATTCTTCCAATAACCCCTGACCTCACTTGGAGTATTGTGTGCAATTCTGGTGTCCTCAACATAAAAAGGACATGAAACTGTTGGAGTAAGTCCAAAGGAGAGCCACGAGGATGATCAGGGGACTGGAACACCTCCCGTATTAAGACAGGCTGGGAGAGTTGAGGCTGTTCAGTCTGGAGAAGAGAGGGCTATGTGGAGACCTCATAGCAGCTTTCTAATATCTGAAGGGGGCCTACAGGGATGCTGGGGAGAGACTCTTCATGAGGGGCTACAGTGAGAGGACAAGGAGTAACGGGTTTAAACTTAAATAGGGGAAGTTTAGATGGGATATGAGGAAGAAATTCTTTACTGTAAGGGTGGTGAGGCACTGGAATGGGTTGCCCAGGGAAGTTGTGAATGCTCCATCACTGGCAGTGTTCAGGGTCGGGTTGGACATAGCCCTGGGTGGCATGGTTTAGTGGGAGGTGTCCCTGCCCCTGGCAGGGGGGTTGGACCTAGATGATCTTAAGGACCTTTCCAACCCTAACTATTCTATGATTCTATATCAAAGGTAAAGTCAGGGAAGTGATAGTCTAGTGTTTTTATAGTACTGGAGAAAACATAAAATGCCTTCTGTGTTACTTCTGTGGGAACCCAGAAGATTCCTTCCCATGCTGCAGTTTCTTCCTTAGATACACTTCCTTTGTCTAAACATTTAGATGGTGGGAAAATGAAAGAAATCCTTGGCTTGACACATTAATTCACAATTCTACTCTCCTGTCTTTCCATCCTGTTCCCTAGCAATTAAATGAGGGCAGACTAGTATATTGTCTGAAGTGTCTAAATTATGTAAAGGAAATAATTTTGTTTGAATCACTGTTTTCTGAACTTGGACAAAGAGCAAACAAGACCTTTTTAAAATTGTCATCCTATGGAAGTAGCAGATTTAAGAGGACTGACTTTCAGTAGATAGGCTCTGCTTCTTAAAAATTAGAAAGCCCAACTTGAAACAGAGGAGTGAATAGAAATACCTGAAAACTAGCAGCCACAGGAAAAATCAGTGGGAGTGTGTTCAGATCATTTGATGGCCCTGAGAGTGCACAGGTATACAGCAACATTGCAGGGTATTTTCCATTATAAATCACTTTGGCAAATTAACTGTTAGACTGCAATCTTTGTGCTAGTTCTCCCCTTCAAGCACAATATTTGTCCCACTTTAAGGCTTTAACCAAAATGATTCTGTCGCTTCCAAGAGGAAGCTGAGGAATATAAATCTCTTTTTCTGTTGAAAAACTCATCACTTCCACATTATGGAACAGGATCTTGTCCTTGGGCAGCAGACAGTCCTCTTTTGGAAGGATAAGGAGCAGAATGTGCAGGCTAATAGAGGCAGATGAAGTATCACAGGACCAACATCTCTCCAAGGGATTTAAACCAAGCAAGCACCCACTTGAATGCCTAGGAATAATCACTTTGCAGTGAGATTCCAATTAGCATGTCAGGAGATCAGAATCTGGTTCTAGCTTTAGATGTGCTTTTCATCCCATCTGTGTCATCCTTAGCTTCACTGAGTTATTTAAGCAGGCATAGTAGGAAAGAGTGAGAAGGGAACTAAGGGAAGAAGTCTGAATTAGATGCAGACAGTTTAATTTATCTCAATGTAACTGTAAACTCTTATTTATTAAAAAAAATAAAATGCAGTACATCATTCCTTGCTCCAAAGAAACACTTTCCAAAGGAAGAGGCCAAACTGGGACCAAGAGACAGAATGTATATTAAAACCTCACATTTTCTAACTAAAGAGTTGGCAGGACTTACATGCCCAGGGGAATCAACCCCTCATCAGACATGCAAGCATCCACCCATCATACATGCATAGTTTGCTATTTTGGAGACATACCACAACATGCATAATAGCAGAAGCAGCCCAACAGAAAAGTATTTCTAAGAGAACTGAGAAGCAAACTGGCAAGAAGAGACACTTTCTTAATGCCAAGTGGAAATTACACTCAAAATAGCTTTTCCTCATTTCCACAGCAGTTGATGCAACACAAATAAATAAAAGCCACTCTGAAAAATGCAAACAAGCATATCCATCACAGAATTGCAGGATCCAGTGCATCACTCCACTAAACAGGGCTCTCATGTTCAGAAGAGCACAATATAAATTGCTGGACAACTCTCTACCTGTTGACCCAACTCAACTCTCACTTTTCTGGACAAGTCAATTCACAGAGAATATTTAACTTCTTAATGAGAAATAAGATAGAAAAGTTGGTCAGCCTCTGTGGAGAGGATACCAAATGCAGGTGAGTCACAGTAAAGACAATGACCCACTGAGAGCACTTACAGCTCTAATACAGAAAGCTTTTTGCATCAACTCATAAAAGCCACCCCAGCCCAACAGATGGGATTACAGTGTGAACTGCATCTCGTACCATGAATCCCTTTCCTGTACTGTGGCATTTCAGAAGGTGAAAAAGCAGCAGATCACCCTATGCATGTGTATCAGGCAAAAGGCCTTATAGAATCTACCTGAACAGACTGATCCAGAGGTCACCTGTCAAGTGAAAGACTGAGAACAGCAAA
Source organism: Forpus xanthops (assembly GCA_032466535.1). Taxonomy (NCBI): domain Eukaryota; kingdom Metazoa; phylum Chordata; class Aves; order Psittaciformes; family Psittacidae; genus Forpus; species Forpus xanthops. The sequence goes on from JASSUY010010395.1 coordinate 63,645, forward strand.
AAAAAAAAAAAAAACAAAAAAAAAAAAAAACCCGCAAATAGACACATAAGAGGCAGCCAGATATCCCAGAAGACACAGAGTGACTGTGAAGACCGCTCAGAAGTCACACAGGAAGTAAAGGATGTGTTTATGTACAGCTGTTAGTGCTTAGTCTAGACCCATGTCTCTCCTTGAGATGGAGAGTGGCTGCACCTAGTTGCTTACAACACTTAAACCCCCTGTAGTTCTCCATTTCTTTGTGCTGTCAAGTGTCTCTGAAAAGGTAAACCAACACTCAGTTGATTCTTAAAGTCAAGGGTCATGGGAGCAGCCTGTTGCAGGAGCTCCATGGTCTGGGGTCAACAGAAGTCCTGGGGCCAGACACCAGACAGGATACAGAGTCTGAAGGAAATGACAGGTGAAGAACATGTGGTCTGGCAACCGCCTTCTTCAGGAGCACTCTGTGGCCCAAAATTCACAAGTCCCCAACATCCATCAAGGGAAGACTTAAAAAATCCCATCTAGATAGTAAATGAAGAGGCAAAAGGTGGCTCAGATGTGCATTTATGTTTCATCAGGTATGAATTATAAATCAAACACAGGAGGCTAGAGAAGGAATCATTCATTTTTCAGTTCTTGAACCATAGATACCATGTTTTGTTTGATCTCACTAGCCTTTGTAATGCCATGCAGGAAAAATTATTTGGCAGAAGTAATTAGCCATTGTGGAATCACATACAAATGAAATTTTAAAGTCCAAATGTTACCATTAAACTTTAAAGGCAGACAATGAGGCTTTAGTACTTTTATCTCCATATTCATACATTTATGCAGATTTAAGTGTTAAAGAAACAAATGGTGTTACTGTATGACTCTCCCTTGCATGGTCCAAACTGACATGGGATGGAGAAGAAACTGTAGAATAAACCGTATCTTCAGGAGTCCTCTATGAAAGAATGATCTTCATTGAGTCCTGGGCTCACAGTGCATTAGCCTGGAGTTGGCATATATGTGCAAAACTTCCTCAACACCAATACTCCAGTTGTACAGTGACACCCTGCAGCAGTTTCCCTCTTTGAGGAACAGGGATGACAGCACTCACAACCTAATTCACAAGTTATGCTTGCTGGAGTCCAGAAGGGACAGGGACTTCAACACAGGGAGTAGCACAGTTCTGCCCAAAATGACTACCAGTGTAAGAAACAGCCACAGGTAAAAATTTTGCACTTAATTCAGAAGGATTAAGCAAGTTGCCAGAGAGTATGGAGGCTTTATGCAGGATTAAGACCTGAGCCCAGGCAATAGGCAGCCCTGATAACAGTCCTAAACACAAAATCGTATCTAAGTACATATACATACCCAAGCATTTTCCCAGCTTTGCATCTCTTAGAGCCTTGCCCTCTGACAGAGTAATGGTGTCTCCTAGGCACCTCCCAAAGGGTAATCATACCTATGTAAGTCAGAAAGGGTCCCATGAAGGCTTACAACCACACTCAAAGTTTCCTACCAGAAACGGCCCAAATGCAACACAAAAGATCACTATGCTATTTTCTACTTTTCTTCAGCTCAGGCATTACAGAAGGAAAGCAGATGTTTCCCAGCCTTGTTTATCACCATCAGCCAGAACAAATTCAATGTCACATGTAAGATCTTGTATCTTATTATCATTGCCATCTTTCTGTCAAATGCCATTTTTTGTAAATACACAAAGATGACACAATCAGAACCATCCCATTTCAAGGGACCAGCCCTTTCACCATTACAAACAAAACCGTCTGCCTGGCCTCCTTCACTATCTCCCAGGTTCTTAAGAACATTATTCATAGAGACAGACCTTTATTTCAAAATTTCACTTTAAAAATGTATCTATTATGTGAGATGAGGCTATGTTTTCAGCATAGCTCTGCTGAGAGGAGCTCAGGTGGTGCTTGCAGTTTACGTTCTGTTACAGTTCTGTATCTGGACACAGACTAGGAAGATCTGTTCCACAGTTTAAAAGAAAAGCAAAATAACAAGTAAAACCATATAACAAAACCCACACTGATTTAATAGCCACACACAGCAAGTCCTGTCATTGTAAACTTGCATTGTCTTTGCACTTTGAAATCTGTGGCACATATTAATACCCTCTGCTGCTGCTGCAGACACTAAAACTTCCATATATGAATTTGAAGCAACCTTATCAGATTTGGTGGTTCCAAATCTCCTCCTGTTTGACTCATACTGTGTATGAGGAAGCAGCCATTTTATATACCCCTTCCTACAGAATTATCAAAACTTGGTAATATGAAAAAACATCCCAGTGCCTGTTGATGCTTTTATTGGTTTTGTCATAAAGACTTGGTAGCTGTTTACACAAACTGCAGTATGTGCAAAGCCAGCCTACTTGTGCACCCATAGAATTAAAAACGATAGACTGAGGCTGTCACTTTGTACAATGTTATTTTAAAATGTACGTAGTATGAAGTCTCTTTTTAGTGCTGCATTACTACACAAGCTTGTACTTGGTTCTTTACAGAGTAATTAGCATGCAGTGTAAATAAAAAATATGAGAAGTAATGACCCTGTGAATTAGGGTACAAAATTATAACTGTATTATGTAACTGACATATAACTTCATTGTAACAGGGTTATTAGCATGCCCTGTCTGTTCACTGTTATGGCTCTACCTGTAGAGGGTTTTCGCTAGCTTCTGTACACTTCTCCAGTAGTTTTAAAAGCATTTAACACTGGTCAAGGCCAGCTGCAGAAGTTGCAACTGAAGGCAGGCAAGAAACAGAATTGATTTGTAGGTACAGACCACAGTAACATTTCTCATCAAATAAGTTTGTGACAGTGGTGAGTTCCACTTGTCAGCTACATAGCAGATAAGAGACAAGATCTTAATGGACATACACAGGAAAGTCTTGCTAATTTTAACCAAGGCAACATCAAGACTACATGCCACATAAGCCCCAAAGAAAGTGAGTCCTGCCAGGTCAAATCCCAGCTCCATCAGAGTGACCTCTGTAAGCTACAGATATAAAGTCTGTACAATCCCCCCAAATTAACCTAGATTGCGACTCGAACCCCAAACCTCACTCAATCTACATTCAAGGAGTGACCCATTAGAAAAGTAATTTGCTTCCATGTAGCCAGGTGATAAGGCGAGACCTAAGAGAAAACGTAGATGTGAGACTTAAGAACCATACAAGGGAAAAATATGAGACAATAATTTAAAAGGAACCTAGAGTTACTGGTCAAAGTCACAGTCATAAAGACCACACAGACATCCCCAACCCCCCAGTCCACTATTGTGCTTGGAATGTTAAGAGGAGAAGCCATGTTAACAGCATGGTTCCAAGGGGAAATCTTTGGGCAGAGGTTTCTGAGCCCACTGGTGGATACAACCTCCATGGAGGGAGAGCGCACCCATTCAACTAATGGCTCCTGCTGCTTGGAGCCCAGAAAGTACATAATAAGAAGCTAGGTTTTGGTAAAACATGAGATGGTTCAGCAAACTGCTGACAGCAGACAAGGGTTAACTAGTGTTATTAGATGATAACACATCTGGAGAGTCTTACTGCTAGGGCAAACATTAATCTTCAGAGAAAGCTAAACATGCAAAATGAGATCTCACTTATGAGAAAAAAAATTAAGAGGGAAGTTATACACAATGAAAATAATCCCAAATAATTTTTGAAACTGAACTGGCTGAAAATGGGGGAGAGGAGGTGTTTTTCCATGAGAAAATGCCTGCATCTCCTAGCCAACTGGAATCAGGGTAGGCAGAAAAGTTTTAAGCCGAACTTCTCCATTTTGATGCAATCCTGTGATTGACTCAAGTTTAAATTAAAATGATGCTTGTTTATAGAAATGTCCAAGCTTTCCTTATTCCCAGCACTATACTTAAATTGTGTTGATATAGATATTACATAGGATTTTTTTCCTGAAGACATGAGAGTTAATGTAAATGCCAATTTAGTTTTAGGAACCCTGAGAGAATAAGGCTTTGCCTTGCCTTTATTTACAAAAGTCCTTATATATTTAAGTAGTTTCAAGTTTCCTTTGTCAGGCTCCAACTTAAAAAGTAATTTGTTCATTTAAGAATATTGTGATTAGTTTAGTCTGAGTGCGTACAGGGGTTTTCTGGAGAGTAGCCATTTCAAAGTGGCACATACACACCTTATTTCCATGAATTACTGAGTAGCGTGCCCCTATGAACGCCTCCCTTCATCAAAAAATAATGACATCATTTTATATGTGGTTTGTCAAGAATCCGTATTTCATGTATTCCTGTCTTCATATTGCCTGCCCTGCTCCATAGAGCTTGTTGTCCTCCAGCACAAAGGGCAACATTTCCCAATCAAGTGACTTCACACAGCATTAAAGTGCATAACAAAATGGTGCACATGTGTGCTGGCAGCAGCCGCTTTGGTGCTTAGATCTAAAACTGAAGAGGTCTCTTTCCTGCACCTGGCTCCACTGTCCTTTGTTACTGGGTGATCTCCACACACAGCACTAGAGTACAGATATTTCACATTTGAAGTCCACAAATTCTGTGTTTACACCTTCACAAACAGAAAAACAATGGCACCGTGATACCCAAGTATGAGTTACTGGACAGTTTATTCCATAACATCCATCCTGAGAAAAACAAAGACTGAAGTACCCACTAATGTCTGTGCAATAGGTTTAGTGTTCAGAATTTGAGGCACTCTGGACAGCTTTGGCACAAGTCTAGCTAAATTGTATTAGTAATTGTGAACAATTAGTGAGCAATTAAATCCTCTTTCTGGATACAGATTATGGGTTGCAGATTTACACAGTATACACTGTGCTGTGGCATACTCATTTGAACTAGTTATCACAATCACTAAGCAGGGATCCCCAAAACCACCTCTCCTATGGTAAAATAAGATTTAGGCTGGCTACATTTTTCCAGTCTCCACTATTCCTGGCAGAAGAATGCAGAATTTCCATTTAAACCTGCAGCATTACTTTCAGCCCCCGTGCCTCTTCCTTTCAATTTCATTAACAGCTCCCACTGACAAATGATCAACTAATAGTAACTCTCTAACAGTGCAGACAAATTGAACATAACTCTCGAATTAGTGAGAAAGAAGTCTTGTATCTACTAGCTGAAATCAAAGGACAGTAAATCAGTATTCTGTTTTTGCACTGGTTACACAAAAGTAGTACCAATTCAGCTTTTCAGATAACTTTTCCCCATTCCAGTATGCCTCTATTTCATGCTCTAGATTGGCTTATACCACTTTATACTGTATTTCAGACATCTTCTAATGCAAGGTAAACAGAACTTGTGGTTTCCCTTCATAGGCCTTGAAAAGTTTCCTTGTACATTTAGTAAAGTAATAATAGAAAACGTGTTCCAGGTTACCTTTCAGAGGTCCCACAGAACCCCATGCCATAGAGTCCTACATCTGATTTCAGATAAGAAGCATCCACTAACAGAATAAGTTTACACAAAAAACTTAACTGTGTAATTAACAACTGTCCCAGGTAATGAATCTCAAAAAACAGACTTAAAACCACATGTATCTGTCTCTCAATTTAAGTTTTACTTGTGTTTAGAACAGCAGCATCCCTTAGCTTGCATTACCAATAAGCCAACTGAATTCCCATGTTGGAGCAGTTTTGTAGAGATTGTTTCTATTTATAAAAGGATACATATGTGGCATTCTTGGGCAAACATGGACAGTATTTGAAGTAGTATCTTGAAAAGGACTTTAAACAAAAATAGAAAAATGGCTTGTATATTCATGTACAAAGGCCGAGAGGCCCACCCTGATCTAATTGAGACACACACTCATTCCTGTTTCCATACCTCATTTATCTCTGCTTATCAGGAAAAATAGGAAGAAGGTTGTTATTGGCATAATTCACACACTGAATGGCAGCTGTGCGTGGCCCATAGACAGAAATAACTTTTATTGCATTAGCTCTTCTGCCTTTCACACTAGATCTACAGTGAGCATTGACATGCCATTCTGATGGCCACGTGTGCATAGCTGTGCATCCCCAGCTGAGAGTATCTACCTATGGACTCCCATCAGCAAATAAGGATCTCCTTCTCCCTGTCCTAGCCTACAGGAAGTAAAAATATTCCTGTTCATAATAAATATCAAGGGGGGTTTTCTAAAGGAATGAATTTGAATAGCTTTCAGAAAAGTCCTGTATTGCCAGCTTTGCTGGCCCCGTGGAAGCAGATGATAGAATCAACTAGATAAAAGCAGTAGAACTGAGCTCTCTTCTGTCATGTTAAAAGAAACCAACACAACTTTTCACACTTCAGCTTAATGGATTTTCCTGCTGAGATTGCCTTTTTATCTTGCATGACAAGTCTGTCTAGGTTCTTTTACAGAAGTTCTATACCAAGATGAAGCTGCCACAGCTTAAAAGGACATTTCTTTGTCACAACAAGAATAAATATTTTTCAGAAGCTGACAGACATGACAACTGAGATGGCTCAGGTCAGTCTGGCAGGCTTTACCTTTTCTGGATCACAAGAAGAGTGGACAGGGAAAACCTGCCATTAAAGATGCATTTAAGATGAAAAATGTTAACACACTGCAGAAGGCTGAAATGCACTACTTGAAATCACTGTTTATTTGTGAAGTCAGTTTTGAAATTCACTGATTTAACTGACACATGCATTTTCTTGCACACTCTTCTTCCTCTATATAGTGTAATTTACTGTCAATGAATGTCTGCTTTCTGAAGCTGCTCCCCACCAGCTCCAGCATCCTGCCCCTCTACTCTGCCCTTGTGAGACCTCACTTGGAGTACTGTGTGCAGTTCTGGTGTCCTCAACATAAAAAGGACATGGAACTGCTGGAACA
>JASSUY010010396.1:0-11361 GCA_032466535.1 Forpus xanthops
GGGTAACGGGTTCAAACTTAAACAGGGGAAGTTTAGATTGGATGTGAGGAAGAAATTCTTTCCTGTAAGGGTGGTGAAGCATTGGAATGGGTTGCCCAGGGAAGTTGTGAATGCTGTGTCACTGGCAGTGTTCAAGGCCAGGTTAGACAGAGCCTTGGGTGGCATGGTGTAGTGGGAGGTGCCCCTGCCCATTTCAGGGGGATTGGAACTGGATGAGATTAAGGTCCTTTCCAACCCTATCTATTCTATGATTCTATGATTCTATGATTTATTTTAAAACAAAGACCTCTCCTACTGGAAAAAAATCAAATAAAATGTGCAGGGCTATCAGTGGGCAAGGGGGGAGAAAATGAGAGCTTACTGCAAGATAGCAATAGAAATGGCTTTTTAAAAGCTGCCTGTTTGGTTTTTTTTTTTATCTAAACCAGGGAGGAAGGAGAGACAGGAAGCAACTTGGATTGGCATCAAACCCCTGTTATCTCACACATTTACACTCTCCACTGTGCAGATTACTCTAGTTCACCTTTAATTTGCCTTTTGATAGTCAAACGCTGATACCAAATACTCCTGAAAGCTGACACTTGGCAAATAGCACATTACACTCCCATCTCAAGTGTATGACATGAGAGAAGGGTTTGAGGCCATGGGACCTACGAAAGCTGTTGCTGGTGTGATCCAGGACATTTTAACATGACTTGATTTTGCTATTCCTGGGCATCCCAAATGTGTGTGACAGAGGGGTATCTATTTTAAAAAATGCCAAAGTGCCAATGATATAAGATGGACACCTCGTATCAGAAGCATCTCCTCTCACCTTCCCTTCCTTTCTGGCAGAGTTTCAGCAATGGAGCTGCTTTCTATGCCCATATGTTCATCTGTACACGAGCTGATTTATCCATCACTCTCCTCACCCAAGAAAGCTTCTCCACAATCTTTTCTTCATCACTGACACCCTGAGAGGCCCTGACCTTTGCAATACTTGATAGTGAGCCTTCATGCAGACATACTTAGGGGTTCAGACATGTTGTATTGCAGCTGCCTGAGCTGTCAAAAGGACAAACAGCAACTAGACAATTGCACAGTGTTAAATAACTGGGGACTAAGTGGATTACTTAATGGTACTGGAAAAACACCTTGCTGTTGACGGACATCAACAGAGCAGGAAACAGGATCACTTGTACTTTGTGCATGATAACTAGCAAAGATTTGAACCCTACTGCACTGTATGAAGCACTCAGCTCCTGCTCTTCGTGTTCCATCTAAACTTTGCGTGTTGAATTTTAAACCTACTGCTCTTGTCCTGCCAACAGCCAATGCAGGGATCATTTCCACCTTCCTTGAAAGTCAAGATCATTGCCTTCAACCATACTGTTTGTGATAAGAGAATAGCTGTTGAAATGGATGCACGATTTTGTTTACAGATAGGATTTTTTTTGGCAGAAGTTCACACTTCGAAAAACAGCTCTGAAATTTTGTGAGCCAAAAAAAAAAAAAGGAAACAATAAAAAAATATTAAAGTGAATCCATAAGAATTAGGTAAAACTGCAGTCCCACGAAAAATGCAAGAAAATGGGACACATGAAGCCTGGTTTCCAGCCCTAACCAGGAACAAATGCTCTGGCTGTTGGGGTACTAATACTCTCCCTGCATCCAATGCACTATATGGGCAAGATGCAGTCAGTGTTTGCATCTCACTACAGTAGCAGAAAACTCCAGAGCATCTCATCACAGAGCAGCATCTGGTGTGTTGTAAAAGTGATGTTGAACCAGCAGCTTCCTTATTTTTTATGTAACTTTTGTTACTCACTGAGAGATATTGAGGACAAAACTGACCTGCACTTGTTTGGCCAGGGTGGTTAAATAGGAACCTTCACCTGATCTGGGCAATACTTAAGGCTAAAACACATGCTTGCATACAGGAAAAATGCTACAAGGGCTTTGTCACCAGTTCATGTTGCTGCTCACAACCACAGTTCCACCTCTGTTGTTCAGATTTGTCTTCCTGTGTATTTCTAAAGAAGCATGCTAGCGAACATGGTCACACATAATTAAAAATCTGGTGAATTTGCCATGAAATGAAGTGACAGTGTCCAGTGGAGTGTGCAATGAAGAGCTTGGGAATGGGGGTTGATTTGTGGAACAACAATTATCGTCTAGATGGTGAGGACATCCATGGGATGGGGGACAGTAACAGAGTGACCTTGCTCTGCATGGGCAGTGCTTTCAGCAAAACAGAGACAAAAGAAAACACAATATCTTGGCTTTTGGCTTGGTCTACGTTGAAGCCCATGCTCTTGCTTCCTTTGACTCTTCGGCTGCGCAAATTGCCCTCTCGAAATGGATAAGGGCTGAGCTGTGGTTACCTCTCGCAGCAGGAGCACTGTGTTTGGTATCTGTCTTTTGCTGATTTAAAAAGCAAACCAAAACAAAGTTACATAAATTCGATATCAGGCAGAAGGGAAACAGGAGCCTCACTTCTTTAGAAAAAATGGGATGAAAGATAGAAAAAAATTATCTTCTTATAGGCTACTGCTTTTCTGACATGTTTCCCTTGCTCCAGCCCCTGGATAAGCGAGTTTTCAGTTTGGTATTCTAATCCTGGGATATGAGACATGAACCTGCACTACCCATAAGGGCTGTGAATCATTCCTACTTACATTCTTCTTGCTGTTGTATCTCTGCTTTTTCGATAGCAGCTAATGATAAAATAAGCCAAACCAAATCAGTTGTTAGGACATGCTTTCCAAGCCATGAAACCCAAAGGTCTTTTAGAGGAAAAAGAGATGTTTTGTTCCTTTGTGAAACAGATGATCATGGCTCTCCAAGACCTCCCTCTTCATCCATGACAGCATCCTTCTCTCCCTGCCTTTTCCCATCCATCTATTTTATGTATGGCACACCCAGCCAGGCAGGGTTTTGCTTGTTCCTTACAAGAAGGATCCTTTGCCCCCCTGAGATCACTCAGAATACTTACCTCCATTTCTCCTCACTGATCAAATGGGGGCTGCTCCCATTTGCTGTACTTCGCACTCCTCTCTCCTCCTGACATTGTCATGAGCCACATCAAACAATTGTTGCTATAACTCTCCTCCTTCCCCAACTAAAACATACTTGATTGGGAGGGAGAGAGGGAACAGGGAAATAGCTGGGTTTATTTTAATAGTTTCCACTCTCAGTTCAGTTTTATACTGCAGTATATTTAACTAACGTATGGACAGCTGGATGCATTTAACAGCACAATGGAAAGAATTTAGCAAGTATACATTACAGGCTGTGTATTTGGAGCTGATTATCACATATTTCTTCATAATATTTAGATGCGCCTGTTACACATTGTGTTGGGCTGATCAAAATATGTTTGTGTCAGGTAAGATTTGTCATAGATGAGCCTCTTTGTTTCTTTACTTACTAAAACTCTTCCTAAAGGAAGAAGCTTGGTTTAGCTGATATCAGCAAGTTTAGTCCAATGCTTGTGATAGGGTTACTTGCCTTCTCTGCAGAAGCCAAAAAAGCCTTCAATACACAGAAACATGGGGGCATATTCTGAGCACAGACTCCACTTGTGGTGTCACCTTCACCAGCAAACTAGCTGGAGACTGAAGGATCACCAAAGGTTCAGAATCTGTCCACCAGGCATCATAATGATGGAAAACAGCTTCCACCATGAAACAGAGCTGCAAATCCCTCACATCTTTCCATTAGTTCTGCATCCCTCTCTGAACTGGCTAGTCACCCTCCTGCACCCTCTCCGCAGTGCTCTGGAGATGCTTTCTGTGCTAGCCAGTGAAATTAGGCAGTAGTGCTCCATTTTTCTCTCAGAGACAAGAATAAAGGAAATTTTCAGCAATATTAAATCCATTTGCTTATAATTAAAAACCAAAACCTATTCTGTTCATTATTATAAAATAAACTCTTTAACTACTTTTATGTCACTCCCCCAGAAAACCAGGTGCCTGAATGACATGATTTTACCCAATTTATCTTGGATCTCTGTTTTGTTACTCAGTGACTATTTCAGCAATGCAAACAGAAGACAAATCAGCCGAGTGACTTCATAGTGTATTTTACCAGTTTTCCCTCTGGTGCTGGAAAATAACAGCTTCATCTTTAAGGTGTGCGCTTTAAAAGTGCTGTTTCCCTCCACTGCCACATGAAAATACTGACAAAATGTAAGGGATTCTATTTAAAGGTATTCTTATAAAAGTGCCAAAGAGAAGCTGGAGCCCAAGAAACAGCAATACTTACTCTTTGGAGAGATTCCAAGATGTAACACAGCTCAAGCCCACTTCCCAAGCTGCGAACAAGCTTCAGTTATCTGGAAATTCTGATGGGTTTTGATGTGTTTGGGTAGAAACGTTGCTTTGCCTCTAAGCATTGGGTGGGGGAGGAGGGAGGGGAAGAGGGAAGAAGGAGAAAGATGCTCAAGGAGAAAAAACTCCTTTGGAGGAAAGACCAAATTGTTGGAAACCTCTGAAGTGTTCTCATTAATGTCATGTCATTACACTGTATTGCTGCACAGGTTAGTATAATTGGGTTACTGTGTGTGAGCAATGATCCATAGCATGTTATGGCACTGAAACAAATGACATTTAACCAAGAGATTTGTAAGGCACCTTGTTATCTGCATGGTGAGCAATTGCAACATAGAGTCAGATTGCTAGACAAGCAACTGACAAATTAGTTTCTGGGCTTACTGGACAGCTTGGATTTATAACCACACAATTCCAACATAATTTATTAGATCCCTAAATAGACAGATCCAGTGTTTTTACTTAGATTACACTCTTATTGCAGCCTCTGATCCTGTCCCATTGGCAGCTCTGTTAGAGGCTGGTTGCATTATTCTTGTAACGCTCAGTCCTTGGTTGGGACTGAGGCAAAGTGAGCTTAGATCAATAACCTTCAGGTTTCTAGCAACAAAAATATCTACAGCCCAGCTTATAAAAAAAGAAATTTTGCAGATGCATACGGTGCCAGACTCCAACTTTAGTCTTTCTAAGAGGAGATGGATGCAAATGGAATGGATCAGTAAAGACTATAAATTCAGTTCAGAAAAAAGATCAGCTTTTCTTTTTGCCTCCTTGTAGAACAGGTGCCAAAGCCTCTTGCCTGTATGTTAAACATTATAGACAAATCAACTGAATGAGATGTAGGGAGGAAATGACTCTGTCCTACATGGATGGTCATGGTGGTCAGTTTCTACCTCTGTGAGAAGGAAATCTCCCCATCTTGTTCCACCACTTCTGGACGGGGCTGGAGAGCAGAAAGCTGAGCATTGCCCCGGCTGCAGAACAAAGCTGGTCCTTTCTGGAAGGCCTTTCTTTAAATACTTGTTGAAAAGGAACCCACAGCTTCCCTGGTCAGATCATTCCACAGATTCCCCAGTACCTATTTATTATGACTTGGGTCAATGGCTTCTTTTTTCTTCCTCACTGATGAAGAAAAGTAACAACCATCTCTCCTTTAATGGCCCCTCTAACAGATTGAAGGACAGCTAACAGGGATGTTACCACCACATGCCCCCAGCATTTTGCCTTTCCTCTTCCCACCTTGCACAGATTCAGATCTTTCCCCTTTCTTCAGCAGTAGTTTTTCAGACATTCCCCTTCACAGTCACCACCTTCAACATCACTGGTGGCATCTGCTGCTCAGATCTGTGCCCAGGTTCACCTAGCCCTCAGCAGGTCAGCTCAAGGGAACAAGTGCGTGTATCCCTCCAGTTTTTTCCATTTGAGGAAATAATGAAATCTCATCAGTGTTCAGAGCCTTGGCTCAGACCAATATTTTTATGAAGTGGTAGGAACCGTAACCTTTGGGCTTGTGGCTGCTCTCTTAGACCAAAACTACAACTACCACCTACCAGGGAGGATTTTGCTCCTAATCCAGCCATCACTTTGGGATCAATTCCTCTTTTCCAGGTTAGAGACCAGTTTTGTTTGGGCTAGATAAGCCCTGGAGAGATGCCCGAGTTTTCTTGGATGCTCCCCCACAGCTAATCTGACCTCCCCTTCTTTTGGAAGTTTGCCTCTCTCTGAATAGGAATTAAAAACTTCTCTCACAGGTTGGTTGAGTCAAAAATAACATAGGGTGGCTTCAGAGGCTGGCTCTGATTTTCAGCTGTAAGCTGGTAACTGCTATGGTTTAAGTAATGAAAATAAGAGAGGACTCCAAACTCAACCAAAGCACTGAAATCCATGAACTGGCCAGGTTTCAAGACCAGGTTGGATGGGGTTTGGAACAACCTGGTCTTATGGAAGGTGTCACTGTCCATGGCAGGGTATTGGAACTGGGTGAGCTTTAAGATTCCTTCCAACACAAACCAGTCTGTGATTCCATGATTCTATGATTCTATGAACTGTGAATGAGGCTGTAAGCCCAAGGTGAGAGGTGGAGCTGAATAAGCTCCTCTCTGCATATACTGGGGCTGAGCCACACTGGTGATAGTGAAGAACCCAGGACTGAGTTTATAATTTGCAAATTGAACAAACTGAATGGAAAACACTGACATCAAATGCCACTGGCACTGAGAAGGTGCTGGAAAGGACATGGCTGAGTACTAACTGGTGCAGTTCCAGTCCCTCATCAGTAAGTGAAGCTAGGCCTGTGCTGTGCACTGAGCCTGGGCACAGTTCTGTTCTTCACTTGCTCCACAGCTACGACCACTAAGAGTCCTGTTGAACAAGTCCATCAGGGGTTCCCCTCATGTAAAGCCATTATTGTTAAAATAAACACACATTTAGCTTCACTGTATAATATTTCACAAGCCTGAGGCACAGCAGTTGGAACGCATCTCCCCCAGCCTTGAAATAGGAGGCACCATGAATAGACATGCTGGAGCATTTTCAAGGTAAACACCGAGGGGTTTTATTGATGTAGGTTTCAGTGTGGCTGCCTCTGTGGTGGGGGTGCTGCGGCATCTCTATGCTTGAAACAGCGCAAGCTGATCCCAACTCTTTTAAACATATCTAACAACCAGCTGCTAGAGGAGCTAGGTCTGCTTTAGTCAGATGTGCTGGATACTTCAGTCTGTGCATGAACCAGTGTCAAGCCCAGCCTGGACTAAAGGATTAGAAAAACAACCCCTGCTGATCCCTGCCTGATGTTTTCCTGAGCAGTTTTTGAGGGTTGCTTTCTTGGAATAATTTGATTAATTTTGAATATTTTGAAATATTAGAGGCCAAATTTCATGCCTGGTTTAGCATCACTTCAATTAATCTACCAGAGGGAAAAGCCAGTGAAAAACTGAGAACTAAACGAGAGCAAACCAGCATTCTTCCTTGCTTTCTTTGAAGCCAGTTTTCACAAAGATGCAATAGCAGATTCCGTGTCAAAATGTCTAATTAAAACAAGCCCCCAAACTATGTGTTTTTATCTTGCCATGTTCAAGAAGGGAAAACCACCCCTACTAATAATCACTGAAAATGAAACTCAGCAGGGTGAGCAAAATGCAACCTGAATGGCAGTGGAGGAGAGATGCTCAGCATATGGAGGGGTTAACTAAATCTGAGCCTGTGATAATGCTATCATATTTGCCAGGGAGACGGGGGATAAAATCCTAATGGATCTACTGGAAACTGTTAATGCATATTGCTTATGTGTATAAAAAGGACATGAAGCCAACAGAAGTGGCTAATGAAACATTATGTGAGCATTCAGCAGTGATGGTGGTAGAGGGATGTGAGTGACACTGGTCAGGTGAAGGACTGGAAAGCCTGGTACAGTATCACCTTTCAACCTGAGTGCTGCCAGAACACTTAGGGAAATGTTGACTCATAGCTGGAAGACGAGATGCAGCTTTAGGGAGATGTAGAGAGGCATGTTCTCAGCATATGCTTTGACCAGAGAAAGCACTCATTTGTTTTACAGGTGAATAAATAACCATTTCCTTGATCAAACCCAGTCATCTAGTGCATGCAATGCTATTACTTAGGGTTCATCACAAGCAAAAAATCCTACCTGTTACCACTAATGGGAAAATCTCAGGGCTAGATGTAAGACAACTCTTTGTGGGCCCCAGACACTTGGATTGTCACAGCTTTGGGCACAGGCTCTCTTTGTGCAGCATCTAGCCCGTTGAGAGTTTGCTTTGGGATGAAAATCTTCATGTGTTGCCAAAGAAAAATACACACATGTTCTTGAATACCTCAGCTCTTTGAGAATTGGATTGTAAGAGAAATGGCTTTGAAAATATTTCTACTGAATTTTCCTCTGTTTTCACTGAAAATGGAGGAAAGAAAAAGGCAGCTCCACATCCCCATCAGCTCAGTAGAATACTGCAAATCTCAAAAAATCTCAGCACAGGGATGGACTTTCTTGCCCTGCAGTTGTTAGCATCAGCAAGGGCATTAAAGACCAGTTTGCGTACACAGTAAGAAAGAAAAATTCTCCCTTCTGTTGCTGCCGTGAGGCTGAGATGAAGAAACTTGTCAGATAGGAGTGTCCAGCTGTGACCTCTGCTGAGGCTGCATTTGAAACTCACTTGTCTCATGGTCATAATCCTTCTTCATGTCACCATTCCCTTGGAGAAACCAAAGAAGAATCAGAAAGCATTCTGCTGTCCTTTCCCTGGGTTGGTGATGCTCTTGACTATGTAACGTTACTGTAGGTCTTTGCTGGTTTAGGCCTCATTCGAGGAAATTATGAACTATCCTTCACAAGAAAGAATTATATTTCCCTTAAATAGCTTTGAGCAAACAAGTACCAATTTGGATGTGCTTCCCCATTTAATATTCACATGATGTATGCTTCCTAGCCACCCTTCTGCTCTCCCATTTATATGCCCTCAAAACTCATTTTTTAACTACAGTTAATCATGCTGAAGCAAAATATAAAACAAGATGATGCTGGCCAACTTTTCTAACTTGGGCTACTGTATTGGATGTCAGCTGTGCAGCTAAAAATAAGTACCCTGGGACAGGTGCCTTCCCTGGCCAGCAGAATTTAATGCCACTTCTTCAAATCCGGGCCAGGAGAAGCCTTGGAAGGGAAGGAACACTTTAGCTTTTGCTGGGGGAAGGCCTGGCATTCCCAGCCTAGGAAATGAAAGCTGGCTGGGCACAAAGCAAACAGCAGTGACTTCAAGTACTCTGTCTTTCTACCCTGGTCACAGTTTAGGTTGTGAAGTGGCAAGATGAGTAATTTCTAAACTGTAGATGCTCTTGTTTGCTGTACAGCAAAAGAAAGCCCATCTGCAGATCCAGAAAACAGCTCAGGGATAGGCAGGCAGGACCCAGAATTAAGGAAGGAGCAGGTCAAGTGCTTTGTACCGTGTCTCTTTCTCTGCACAAAAAACTTTCAACAGCCTGCTCTGGATGGAAAGCCCTCTCCCCCTGCTCTAGTTGTGCTCCTTGATCTTCCTTTAATCATGGAGTCACAGAATGGTTTGGGTTGGAAGGAACCTTAAAACTCATCCAGTTCCAACACCTTGCCACAGGCAGGGACACCTTCCACTAGAGCAGCTTGCTCCAAGAGCCATCCAAATTGGGCTCGAGGTACCAGCTGAGGTATCAATCGGTTGAGGTACCAACTCATCAGCACCCAAATACACCAGGCAAAACCACACCCCAGCAGCAGCCCTGGCACCAGGGTGGGACCTGTGTCTTCATTTAGTGAAGACTGGAGCAAGGAAGAATTGTATAGAGAAATATGAGAGAAGGAGATTGAGCGGTCTGCTAGTAACTGAAAAAATACCTCCAAGTGCTTTTCCTCTGAGAGTGGCAGATGGACATGGCAATACCTTTGCAATCCATCTGCAATGAGGACATACTCTTCTTTCACTCACTTGAACACACTGAATGTTTTAGCAATATAGCTGGTGATACATAAAAACTCCCAGTGATAGGTACATTGATTGGTCCCAGTGAGCCAGGGAAAAGAGGGGCATTGAAGGTCGCCCTCAGCTAGCCAAGGGTTTCTCTTTCCTGGACCCGGAAACATGTGAGGTTTGAGCTACCACCAAGGCTTCAGAGTGGGGGTTCACTCTCTCTGGATATATAGTCCTGCTTAACATCACACTGTTTTTCTGCATGTTTCCTTCTTCCCCAGTGGGATGAGAAACCCTCTCAGGGGGTGGGATAGAAGCATCCCCAGAAACTTGTCAGCCATGAGGGAGTGCAAAAGTAGCTTCAACAAATAAAAGCTCTCAGGTTCCTCACACGACCCCTGAGACATCCCAGCTATGCACAGCAGCACTTCCCTCCACCTGCAACCCCATTGCTCCAGCTATGGGAGAAAGCAAGCCAACAACCCAGCAGCAGGAGAGCAGCAGCATTTCCAATAACCCATGCTCTTTTCCTTCTCAGAACTGTCCTTTGCCCCTTTCAGGTGCTAACCCAAATCCAACGGAATTTTCGGGGACTTCACAACAGCTGTTCCCAAGCCCATCACCCGCTGTTGGCAATGCAGGGAATGCTGGGTCATGGACCTGGAGAGCTAGCTGGCATATCACATCCTGCATGACTTTCATATGCTTTGTGCCAAGTTGTTCCTTGTTCTTCCTTGTTACAACACCAGGAAAAAAAACCCTCCAACATGTAGCTCTAAGTCCTTCTTTTCCTCCAGGGCAGGGTAGGGGAACAGTAGAGAAGTTGTTGTGGTTGGATCCTAGGGCCAAAAACATCATCTGGAAGGATACAAAGCTTTTCCATCCTGTCATTTTCTAGCAATTATAATTTCGCATACATTTACCTAAGGATAATTCTGAAAACCATGACAAATGACAAGGAAGCATATCATATTTTTGCCTTTAACCAGCACACTCAGGTCTGGAATCACATCACAATTGATTGTGAGAAGGCTCACAGTGTTGCTGATTATTTATTTTGAATCTCAAATGCCTACAGAGCAGTGCAGCCTTTGGGTTTGAGGTGGCAGCATGGCTTCTGTGAACTCTGACATCTGAATTTGCTCCTTTTCCAGGCTTTTCATTTGGAATTTGGCTTTGCTACCAGGTTTCTACAGAAACATATTGGTGGGATAACCTCAACCAATGCACTTCTTGCCCAATTCATTTTGTCTTTCTCACATTCCTCACTGCCCCTGAAGTTCAATATCTGTAAGACAAAATAGAAGAAAAAAATTAACTGCTAATCCATTAAAAGTCAAGCTTGCTGACAGTGAGACCTTTGGGTAGAACTATTTCCAGCATAAAATGAGATTAAGACGAGCCCTTGGGTTTTTATTTGCACTTCCTTGAAAAGCATTGTAGATGTTTTTCAATAACAAATACAGTAAAAACCAGAAAAAAATCACTTTAAATCAGAATATGTCTCTTTAAAAAGAGATTCCATTTCAGATACTGGTGTATTTTCAATATACCATATATATATATATATATATATATATATATATATATATTCATCC
>JASSUY010010397.1:8245-21052 GCA_032466535.1 Forpus xanthops
CCCCCCCCCCCCCCCCCCCCCCCCCCCCCCCCCCCCCCTAAGAGGTGAGTAGGAAATTGTTTACTAGGCTACAAGTTTTTGTGAGGTCTTGAATGGTTAATATTAAGATTTCTAGGAAGAGCTCAAAAATTAGGTCAGAGTTTTAGCAAAGGGGACAGAGTCATGACACAGTTGGGACTGAAATCTTTTCACATCTCTGTACTGATTTTCTGGAAAATAAAGTAGTCATAATGACAAAAAAAAAAAAAAAAAAACAAAAAACAAAACATTTTGAAGAGAGGTAGTGATGCAGTCATTGGTGCTGAATCTATTCTGCAGAAAATGAGATTTCCATCTGCAGAACAGTCGGTCTTCTGTGAGCACCTAATATACTTTTAGAAGAGAGTATTCTTCCTTCTTAGAAGGGCAAAGTCCCTTCAGTGCTAACCGCAGTGAGAAAACCAGGTAAATTTCTGTAAGCTCCCACATTTAACAACTAGTTTTATGTATGTGGAGTGACTGGGTGGAAATAGAGATGACCCATTTCCTGAGAAAGAGTTGGAAAGAAAATCTAATGCAGAAAGTAAAAATGAAGAAAAGGAGGAGGAAGAGAGGAGGAGAAATGTGATTTCATTGAGGTGCACAGATTTGGTCATCCCCAGACCTGGTGTGGCAGAAATGCACCTGCGTCTGCTATCTGGAATCTCTTCATCTAATCGTTTAAATGTTTAAGTTATTTAAACTAGCCACTTAAAACAGTTCGTCTGGGAAAACGAAAGCTGAAGAGTCGCTGCGGAGCACAGCGTATGAGGCGACCTTGCCCAGGCGCTGGCCATGGTGCTGAAGGACGGCCTCAGTGAGGGGCCGCCCGGGCTGTCCTGCGTCTGCTCCAGCGGCCGCAGAGCAGGACCAAGTAGAGCCCCTCAGTCAAGTGAGGGGCGCCGGGAGAAAACAGGTTCCAGGCAGAGCCAAAGGCGGCTCATGCAGACGAGGAGGAAGCCAAGGAGAGAGCAGCAGCAGCCCGAGGGAGGGCAGAGGAGGAGGAGGACAAGTTTTGATGCAGGCCCTGAGAAGGGATTCCCTGCCAAGGCCTGTATCATCCAATTTAAACTGTACCGCAGCATCTGAAACAGGATATACTACTGTTGCTGTTGCAATCTTTCTTAATTTTGTTTTAATTCAATTTCCATTTTCTTAATTTTTTGTAGTAGTTCCAACTATATATCAGTCTTATAGCTTCAGTACCTCTGTTCTTCAAGTCTTGTATCTGAGCTACCAGTTTCTCTTTCTTTATCACAAGCTGTACATTCTTGATGGGTTTGCTCTTTTTCTAACAAAACATACTCTATTCATCCATCTTCTATTTTACTTCTGTTTGCAAAAATTCTACCTCGCATTTTCTAAGCATACTAGAAGGCTTTAATGTTACTGTAAGTTTTAATCTTTCTGACAGTTCCTTAATTTTGCACTTATCCATCTATTGCCACTGGTTTTCAAGCTGTTTTTCAAGGACTGGAATTTGCTGGTTTAGATATGAAGGTTCCAATAAGTCTTGATTTCTATGCAGTTTTTCTTCATGTTCTACATCTTCATAAATATTTCGCATAAATATTTTCTCCTTTTCTGCCTGACACTGAAGTTCTAATTTCTCCATTGCTAAAAATTCCACTTCCAGTCCTAGAAAGTGTTTGTAACAGGAGCCAAGGGGTTGTATCATTTCCTTTACAGATTTGAGGCATATTGCTTTCTTTTTATTGACTTACAGAGTTGTCCAGGATATGTGAAACATCAAAAAGACTAATGCTCCATTTGTACAAAAACCATACAGCTTTTGCTCCGTGTTTGAATCATGAAACACTGAGAAGTGTGCACATTTTCTAGCTGTTAGTGTTTGTTTCTGATTCTGTACTGAGATCTTTAGTGTTTTATAATAGCAAATGCTGTTTTTTATTTGTTGGTTTGTTTTGGTTTATTTATTTGTTACAGGCAAGACACAGTCATAATCTGTGTTTACACCTCATATAAGTTACCCATATAAATAAGACTGACTCTCTGAATTAAGAACCTCGTCTTAAGAAGAGCTGAACCATTGCAAGCTCGTACTCTTTAACATGAGAAAAGTGAGTTGTAAAGAGTTCTAGCAGTCATGTTCCAAAACAGAACAGGAAGAAATTCCTCTTTGAATCTCACCTGAGACATATTAGGAAATAGCTGTCAGACTTCAAGGAGTGTCTAGATGATGTTTTCAGTCATATAGTTTAGATTTAGGCAGTCTTGCAAGGAGCAGGGAATTGAATGCAATGATCCTTATGCATCCCTTCCAACTCAAGCTATTCTATGGTTCTATGATTTTGTGATTTAAATACAAAAAATATAATCCCCCAAAATACCTTCACTTCAGCAGGAACCACTGGAGGAATGTCTTTGTACTTCTGAAGTAAATTTCTGTTTTGTGGCAGGTATGTTAAGAATTCTGCTGGACACAGACAGAAATGTTGAATTCTCTGAATTTAGGATGGGTGGCTCTTTAGAATTTCTTTCTGCTCTGAAACTTATCTGCCATCATTGGACACAGTTTTATGCAGCTCTGTACACTGTCTGCTATTGCCAGGTGCTTCCATTTCTCATGTGCTGATGTATCTGAACAGACTAGAGACCTCAGGTGTTGGGTCAATGATGTAAAGCAGGGACTGTAGCACCAGATTGCTATGAGGAGAAAAGGCAGCAGTGAATGTGAATTCCATTTGCCCTGTAAATGTCAGGCCTTGGTGGACGGCAATTTTCAGTCTCAGTGTGGTATTGTGGCTTGTCTCTTTTCCGTGTTTTACCAGTCAGCTGTCAATGACTGAAACTGAATCCAGTGATGGCAGATCAGTATCAAAGCAATGATCGAATGGGATCATAGACCAGGACAACATCCTGAAATTGCAAGAGCTACAGGCATAATCATGGTACAAATCAAGTTTTACACATGCAATAAACACATCTGCATGGCTTTCTTCCATAAGAAATATTGAACTTGTTTGAGAACATATCAGGCTATGAATCAAGTGAAAATCTCTCCTTGGCCTCCTGGTTAGACATACCTGTTTGTCTCCAGTCAGTTTGCATCTGTTTTAAAGTCACTTTGGCTTTCAATCTTCTGGAAAGTTCTGAGATAGGGAAAAAAAATGTGCATGTTTTAAAGCAACTGTCTCTGAGAAGCTGTTTCCTGGCTATCATCTTCTGTTTATCCATTTCAGTCTACAAGCAGCACAAAAACAGTCTAGAACTCTCATGAGACAGCATATTTGTCTTATTATTGTAAAAAAAATATGTAATACAGAAGGTTGTGTTAAGAAAGAAGAAGGATGACCTTCAGGCATATTCAGCTAATTTCATATCAATAAGTCATTGCTATAGAGTGTCTCTTGTTTGCACCCAGAACATTTGCAGGTTACTTATCTCTGAGATTATCACAGTGTCAGGTTTTCCAGGTGCTTCAGTTAGGAGAGCACAAACACTCTCTTTCTCTAGCTGTTCATATAATGTAAGAGCAGATTGAAAAAGGTGACTACTTGACTGTGAGACTAAATTAAGCTATGTATTCAAGGCTTTTTATTGCCTTTAGGAGTAGGATATAAGTGCTCTTATCTTTATTGGGGTCCTAATTTTTCTGCCCTTTGCTTTCCCCATCTCTTTTCCATTTAATTTTTCATTTTGCTCTGCTGTTCACCATTCTAGTACTTGCTCCTCTTCACCTCTACTAAAGTATTATTATGTTTATTACTCTCTCTGAAAGGGAAGTAAAGGGTGAATTGCTTTAAGAGGGTGGATATGGATCAAATAAAAGGCAGCATTTCTATCTCGATGAGCATAAAAATACAAGAATCCCTAAGGTAAGCATAAAAGGAGATGTAAAGAGTGATGGTGGAGGTGTAAAAAGTGATGGTTTGTGTAACTGTCAGAGAGCTGTAGGGATGCAGGGGCTGGAGAATTTATGGCCTGTAGGGCACCAAGTTTCTGCATAGGAGAGATGATCTGATGAAATTTATAAGAACCTAGAAGTGCAAAAATTATTGTGCTCATGGCTTACTGGGATCCAGGAGAAAGCCTCAAAAACATCAAATGGCAAGTGTAGGCTCTGGTTCCATACTGCTCTGAAAAATTCCCACCATTGCTCCAGGACTGATCTGCCGTCACTGTTAATACTAGTGCTCATTGGCCCAAGGTTGTTCATGGCTTTTTCATGTTATACCCAGAGCACATGGTTCTTGATTGTTTCCAGCTTTAAGTCCTGGACTTTAGATGCAGCTATCTGTGTTTATTCCTTGGACATGCTGAGCATCTTCAGAAGACTTTGAGAACCCATGCATACTGTTTGCTTGGGTGAGAATGAATCACACCAAGTGCCTCTCAGGATTGCAGAACTGGGAAGCATTTGTTGTTACAAAAAGGATTTTCTCTAGAGTAAAAGAAATAAAAAATTAAAGAAGGCTGCAATACACTTAGAATTGAACAATTTGCTCTCAATGAATGCACAACTCCTTTTGTCATGCTTCCTTGGATCTGAATGCTACAGCCTCTCTGTAAGTGAGAAGTTTGCCTTTAATAGACCCACTATGCCTTCTAGCTTGAGACAAGGGCTACATAACTTACTGTACTGCAAGGAGGGTATGGATTGCCCTCCTTTTATGTTATTAATTTTAGACCTACCTTTATTGGAGCAAGTCCAGAGGAAGGTCACGGAGAGACCTCAAAGTATTGTGTGCAGTTTTGGTATCTTCAACATAAAAAGGACATGGAGCTGTTGGAACAAGTCCAGAGGAGGACCACGAAGATGATCAAGGGGCTGGAGTACCTCCCATATGAAGATAGATAGGCTGAGAAAGCTGGGGCTGTTCAGCCTGGAGGAGAGAAGGCTGCATGGAAACCTCACAGCAGCCGTCCAG
This sequence comes from Forpus xanthops, assembly GCA_032466535.1. Lineage (NCBI taxonomy): Eukaryota > Metazoa > Chordata > Aves > Psittaciformes > Psittacidae > Forpus > Forpus xanthops. Next base: position 13,156 of record JASSUY010010397.1, read on the forward strand.
TATCTGAAGGGGGCCGGTAAGAATGCTGAGGAGGACTTTTCATTAGGGAGTGCAGTGATAGGACAAGGGTCAAGGGTTTCAGACTTAAACAGGGGAAGTTTAGATTGGACCTGAGGAAGAAATTCTTTACTGTGAGAGTGGTGAGGCACTGGAATGGGTTGCCCAGGGAAATTGTAAATGCTCCAGCTGTGGCAGTGTTCAAGGCCAGGTTGGACAGAGCCTTAGGTGACATGGTTTAGTATGAGGTGTCCCTGCCCATGTCAGGGGGGGTTGGAACTAGATGATCTTAAGGCCCTTTCCAACCCTAACTATTCTATGATTCTATGGTCAGAGGGTTGGAGCACCTCTCCTATGAAGACAGGCCACAATAGTTGAGGATGATCAGCCTGGAGAAGAGAAGGCTCCAGGGAGACCTTGCTATGGCCTTCAATGCCTTATGGGGGCTTACAAACAAATCTGGATATGGCCTTTGGACAAGGGCCTGTAGGGACAGGACAAAGGGAATTGCTTTAACTTATCAGAGGGGAGATTGAGATGAGCTCTTAGTTGGAAGTTCTTTCCTGTGAGGGTGCTGAGGCTCTGCCACAGGGTGCCCAGAGAAGCTGTGCCTTCCCCATCTCTGGCAGTGTTCTAGAGCAGGTTGAATGAGGCTTGGAGCAAGATGGTCTAGCAGAAGATGTCCCTGACTGTGGCGGGGTTTTGGAACTGTATGAGTTTCATGGTCCTTTCCAACCCAAACCATTCTATGATTGCATTCTATGATTATTTCACCATAAACAAGGATCCTCTGTTGTCTGATGCAGTGTTACAGAATTTTTTATGGCTATATTTTTTCACTGAAGGAAAGGAGAGATAAGCTGTGTTCTGGCTGCTTCCTTAACCCAGGCTTTCTCCCTGCACCTTCAAGACAGGAATTAATTTTCACTTTTTACTTTTCAAGCATGAAGCTAAGCAGTTGTTAGGCTTTTTTTTTAAGTTTTAGCTCACAGTGTCTGTATAAGAAGTAATGGTGTGTTTGGTTCATTATCGATTACTGCATTTTCTGGGAATCAGCCTGGATGATCACAGATTCTTCCTCTGTCCTGCATAAACTTTTGTAATATGTATCAGCAGGTCTCAGATGGTAACACACTTGTAAATCCTTTCTGGGGATCATCAATGCAGGACATAAAGGTCTGTTCATGTTTCCAGAAAGAGAATATGGTTCTTATTGATTTGAAAATAGTGAGTTCAAAGTTCTGCATGTCAAATGAAGTTACATCTTGCATAGGGAATTGAGGTCTCTTATGCTGTTTTCATGAGGGAATATGGCTTTTTCCTTGCCCAAAAGGCTTTTCCTCATTGACTTTCAAACCAGTGTGCTTGTCTTCCCAGCAGCAGCATTTCAACAGTTTTGTGGACAGGGGCTGCTGGAAAGAGACTTCAGCACTGGTCTGAGGAGCTACGGAAGCTCAAGGCTGATTGATCAGGCCCAGCATACAGTTTGCAGTGTATATTATCTTAAGGGTTGTTAATTAAAATGTAGCATAACTCTTCATTAGGGACTGTAGTGATAGGACAAGGGGTAACAGGTTCAAACTTAAATGGGGGATGCTTGGGCTAGATAAAAGAAGTTTTTTACTGTTAGGATGGTGAGGCACTAGAATGGGTTGCTCAAGAAAGTTGTGAATGCTCCATCCCTGGCAGTGTTCAAGGCCAGGCTGGACAGAGTCATGGGTGACATGGTTCAGTGTGAGGCATCTTGAAGGGGTAGGCAAGGGAAGGCAGCATCATCCAACACATCCATTTGTGGAATAAGGCTCCTGAGGGCATTAAAGCCGTTAAAGCATGGCTTTAATATCAGCATGCTAGATGAGTCAGTACAGACTATCAGGGATTAATATGTGTCCAGGCAAAGGAAAGCAAAATGAATATTCAAATTACCTACTTAATTTTAAAGATAAGTAATTCACAAATAGCCAGTGAAGGTAGTGATGGTAAATTCATTGCTACGTGGGTGACCTATGCAGTCTGTCTTACAAAAGAGAAGAGACTTGGAGTGCTAGGCACTGTCTACAAAAATAACATTGGTCCTGCAAATAAGAAGGATCCATGGCCTATAAAACATTTGGTGAAATACTGAGCTTTGCCTGAAAGAAAATTTGCTTTTCATTACTGCTTTGGTTTGGAAGTTGTTTCATGATCTTCGCAAGCTACAACTTATGTCTGAAGTGCATTTTTTCATGGACAGTTTAGATGCAGTTGTTCTTGTGCCAATGTTGTATTTTCGTATACCTCAGCCTTCTTCCTTCCTGATGTTTTTCCTCCCAATATATTTATAGATGGAGAAGGGAGCTGATTGCTGTGTTTTGCTGAGTTAAGTGTGCCAAGTTCCTTTAGTTCTTTTCTTAAAATTAGCTTGCTGTTTCCTGATCTTTGCTTCACAGCTCCTGTTACACATTAGCTGGCAATTTTCCATGGTCTCCCTACTTTGCTGAGGTCTAAATAAGTTTTTCTGAACTCATCTTTAAAAAGGAAAAAGAAGAAACACAAACAAGCTGCTTATTCAAGGAGATGCACTGCTTAATGAGTCAGACTTAGCCTAATAGCGGTAAAATAGGAATTGAGTTGAAATTTCTCATTTATTTCCTATATTATTCTTTCCTTCAAAATCTGCCATAAAACCTTATGTATTTCTGGGGCCACAGTCAGGGACCCTTGGTGATGTCTATTTCAGCGCCTTTGCAAAATGACCTTTTAGCTTCTGCTCATCACCAACCCTTCTGTACCTTTATGGATTTATTGAATTTGTGGTAAACCTGTATCACAGAGCATCCAGTTCATATGTTGCTTCTGCCAAGGTCCTCCAGCGTTATCTTCACAAAGCATGTTGACCTCTTTAATTTTGGCACCTTGACTGTAATCTTTTTCAAAGCTTTGTACTCCTTTCTTTTAGACTTCTCACCTGTGTTCTTCATGAAAAAGAGCAGGAGGGCAAAACAGTATGTTTGTTTTGGAGGCAATATCTCCTTTATCATTAATGTCAGTCCCATATAACTCCCAGGTAGTCCTTTACTGCACGTATGTGGTGGAGAGCATCCTAACTGTTTTGGCGTCTTTTGCAATGTTTATCTCCACCTGATTTTCTAGTTTTAGGCATAGGTTTTGATCTCCTTTTTATGCAGTTATTCTCTTTGTGCCTTGTATCACTTTGGAGAGGTTCACTCAGCTAGGCAGATATAAAGCCCCTGTTTGCAAAATTTCTTCCCGAGCATGAAATATAAAGAGCAGCTACTTATACAAAGAGGTAGAAGCCATACCTGTGCACTGCCTCCAACCAGACAACCTCAAAGCTCTGCTAATGTAGTGTCCACACATCAAATATTCCCTTCAGGTGAGAACAGGCTAGGGAGGCTCTGAGGGAGTTCCAGCCACTAAACTGATCCCTCTTTTGTTTGGGTGAATTGGAATAGGCTGATGAGCATAATCAGCATATGAGGCTACTTCCTAGTAAGAGTATTTAAAGCCAGCTGGAGATAATTTGCTTCATCCTGAGGAAAACCAGAAGCATTGTACCTGTTGTTTCTCAGTATGCTATACGCCACTCCTACTGCAGACAGTACCTAAATGTAACAAAATGAGTGCTCTTAGCATGTCAGAACTATTTTCCATCTATTCTCCTGTTAGCAGGGACTGAGCACAGTACTCAGTTATACAACGACATGGATTATTTTAGAGGTACTGACAAAAAGTGTTTTATTTATTGTTTCTGCTCGTGTTAACGTGGTTCTTTTTTACATCTTGATTTCACTGTTGCTTGTATTGGCATAACCATAAGGTGTATAGGTCAATGGAGTGGGGAATAAGAGTTATTTATCTATTCTTTATCTATTCATGAGTTGTTGCTGAAGAAAACAGTGGGATTCTGTATCTTGCAGCAGCCTGTATTTTGATCAGAAGAAGCTTCCTCATAATGCGCAAACTATTGTGAAGTAACATCTGGCTTCACAGTGTGAAAGGAAGAGCTTTCGTTTTCATGTTTTTGCTTAGGCATAAAGTCATTGTTAAAGAAGCTCCTCCCTGTCTGCAGAGACTCAGAGAAAGCTCTGAGGAGAAATGGAAAATATTTGTCCATCTTATGAATTAATATTGAAATGTGGCATAAAAACAAGGAAAAAAAAAAAGCCAAACACAAATCCAACAACCCAGGTAATGGGTTTTATTCAGTTTGCTGTATGGATGTTGTTCATTTTAACTGGACAGCAAGAGGTCTGGTGAAAGTCACATGAGAATATCTTTAGCTCCTTTGGAGCTACTGTTATGATTTTGCCTGAAACTAGCATAGAAAAATGACTTGTTCTCAAAGATTTTCAGGGAAAATATACGATCTGAAAGGAATAAACTAGTAGAATGTGATCATTTCCATTTCTATTTAATTTTAAAGTAATGTGTGGATTTGAGCCAGTAATGCTTTTATTCTCTGTGTGTTAATTTCCATGAAAGTCACTGGCATTGGGGACTTTGATCTGAGATCCTCTGTGTTGCAGTCCTTTTCTGCCATTCATCTAATTAACCAAAAGTGTCACTACCTTGATGTGCAAGGAATTGCAATGTGCATATATGCACTATTGCACAAATCTTGAATATTCAAAAGCCTCTTATGCCTTCTGGGCATAGGACCGTTTTCTAAATTCTTTGTTTAGGAAGAATACTTCTAATTCCAAGCTTTAATTGCAAATTGTGTTATCCAGGCCAAACCTTTTGGCATCAGGTGCCAAATAATATGCAATAAATAATTAATTAGTAACTGATGAATGTCATGCTTTTTATTAAGAATGAAACCCTCTTTGGTTGTCTATAAAATATGAATAACATTTTCTGGCTGTATTCCTTAGTACTGCAGACCTTTTTGTCTCCAGATTCTATTCACATTTGGAACAATAACCTTAGAGTTTAACTGTGATATGAGTCTTCCTTACGTTTCTATGGTTTTTCTATGTAGTTTTCATTTTGAGCAGTTAAACTTAGTGGGTATGCAAGAAGATGTCTATTTATGACCTACAGGGTATCTCTGACATTCAAATTAGGGGAAGGAACAAGGAAAGATTAAAATAAGACAAAGACCTACCTCCTTAATGTTATTACAATGAGTACATTTTGCAAAGGATATAATGAAGAGTGGAAATAATCTTGTTATGAAGCCACTAGAGTTGAAGTATCTTCGTGTGTTTTTGATATCCATGGCTGTATTTTAATCAGCAGTTCTAGCCTGGACAGTGAGTGAAGCCAAGGTCTGCTCAACATCCTCTCTTAGGACCTGAACGTCTCTAAGTCTACTAGAGTTTTGATTATATGGCCATTGAAACTGGCACTTTAGGCTCCTATGTATAGTCTCCTCAGCTTTAGGTGATGATCTGGAGCACCAGCTGAGCCACTGGGAATCAGTTTCCTAATGGAAGTATTTAGGACTGCTTGAGATGCTTCTGAACATGAGATACATGATGAGGGAAGGAAGGCATTATCATCATGTGGCAGTAGGTAGTTACTTGGCTGCTTCCTGGAGGAACTGCAGCCTGTGGAAAGTTCCATATTGAAGCAGGAAATGTGTAAAGAGCATGGAGTGGAAGAGGGACTATTATGGAATGACTGTTAGTTCCCATCCCCATTCCCCTGCGCTGCTTGGGAAGAGAGGAGCTAGAAAGACTTAAGGTGAGCCTGGAAAGAAGAGGGTGGTGTGTGAAGAGGTGTTGCTTCAGTGTTTGATTTTGCTTCTTTCTACCCAGTTGTGAATAAATTACATTAATTTTCCCCAAGTTGAGCCATTTTTGCCTGTGATAGTAGCTGGTGAGTGATCTCCTTGACTTTTTCTCATTCTATTTTTCATCCTATTTTCTCCTGCTGTCCCCTTGATAAGGGGGAGTGAGAGACCACATAGGTGGGAATCTGGCCCTTAGTCAAGGAAAACCCACCACAGTCTTGCACAGAAAATCTGAAAGAGGTAACCAAACAATTATAAGTCTAGTGGAATGGTCATGTAGTAAAATATAACTGCATATTGTGTGTCCCATTACTCTACTGTGGCAATCACTTAATTCCACATTACTGTTATTTGGAAAAGTTTATAATGTATGCATACTCCGAATAGGTATTTTTGACAGTTAAAAAATTGCATTTCACATAACTGTAATGGGAATACGAAGAGTTTTAAGGCATAATTCTTGCCTTACTCTGGAATAAACCAAGGGTAATTGCATTAATTAAAAGCTCCTACAATAGTGCAAAGGTGGCATAAGGCAGAGAAAGATCAAGCAGTTCAGGTTTAATTGCTGTTATTTTTAACTACGTACTGCACTTCTTTAATTTTCTTCTGTGAAAACTAATACGTAAGTGCAGAGCTTTCATGCCTAATTTCTTATCTAAAAAGGATCCCTAAAAATGTCAGAGCTCGTGCTGGAATTATATCCAAGTTGGTAAAGACCTACCAGTTGTAGTAGGTAGGGTAATGTAAGCTTTCAGCTGTGAAGGGGATTAGTGCAATTAGCTCTGGGGTGTTTTTTCTTTCTCCCCACCAAACCCCTTTTTTCAGCTTTTAACCTAGCAGACACAGAGATCTAGTTTATTCACTGCTACACCGCTAGCAAAGGTATTATTGGTAACGATAACCTATATGAGCTGTTGTTTATACAGTGGTTCACAGGAAACTAGGTGTTCTGTCTGTTCATTTCCACAATACAGTTGTGGTCCTCCAAGGAAATCTACAGAAGTATCTTAATGCATTCAGGTGTTAAGTAGACATCAACAGTTATAATTTGACCTTTATTACTGTATTTAAAGTCTTAAACACAAATCTGGCCAAAAATATCTGTAAACACCTGTGAGACATGAGGAATTTATCAAAAAATAATCCAAACAAATAGGAGGAGGGAAAATGCAGAGAAAGAAGAAAAACTTCAACATGGTGTTGCAGCAGGTCAGTGGGAGATCTGCAAACAGGGAGAGGGGTCCTGAACTGCAGTGTAGTGGATTAGGTACTGTAATGTGCACTGCCTCTAATCATTCATGAAAGTAGTGATGAAGGAAGACTGGGATGAGTTTTATTACTTTGTTTAAACTGAGCTCACAATTGCAAATGTTCTAAAGTAACTTGCACTGTATGTAACAGGCCAGTGAAATTGCTGATGTTTTCTTTTTTTGTCTTCCTTCACCTAACATAGTGGTCACCAATGGCGTAGTAAATAATAAGAATATAGCTGGTTTAGACATGATTAATGCTAACATTTTCATGATATGAAAGCCTCAAGAGAGAGCAGCAGAATGATAATCACTGTGTACAAATTGAATTTTCCTACATATGAGATAGCACATATCTTGTTTTCTCGCAGAAGTTTCCCCTTTGTCTTTTTTCATTCGTCTGATTTCAATGTCTTTTACTGTAGATATTTCTCTATGTTTATTTTCCCTACATGAAGCCAAGAGCTTTTCAGTCTTTTCTCATTAGCCACACATCAGGCCCTTGTGTCATAGAATCATAGAATAGTTAGGGATGGAAAAAACCTTAAGATCATCTAGTTCCAAGCCCCCTGCCATGAGCAGAGACACCTCCCACTAAACCATGCCACCCAAGGCTCAGTCCAACCCGGCCTTGAACACCGCCAACGGTGGAGCATTCACAACTTCCCTGGGCAACCCATTCCACTGCCTCACCACCCTTACAGTAAAGAACTTCCTCCTTATATCCAATCTAAATTCTCCCTGTTTAAGTTTGAACCTGTTACCCCTTGTTCTCTCCCTACAGTCCCTAATAAAGAGTCCCTCCCCAGCTTCCCCCTATAGGCCTCTTAAGATACTGGAAGGCTGCTATGAGGTCTCCATACAGCCTTCTCTTCTCCAGGCTGAACAGCCCCAACTTTCTCATCCT